>JAGDQP010002912.1:60131-99218 GCA_022664845.1 Lepisma saccharinum
TTGGTCAAAGTGTTGAGAAACTAATTGTGAAAAGAGCATTGAATTATATGTTTTTACGAACTGTGAATGCTCCTTTTTCGCGATAGTTTGCTTCCGAGATTATAGAAAACGAGGAGAAAGAATAGACGCACCACGCAAAATGACAACGAACTAAAAAAATGGGTATCAAGTAGCGGAATGTCTAGGGTTGCCTTAGGATTTCTTTCTGAAATATAAACTTCTGGTAGAAAAACACGAAGTCTATTATTATCTGTTTCGGGTTAACCAGGGTTTCCGTGGTGATTTTTATTTTGGGAGGGGGTATAGAGTCCAAATTGGGATGGTGCAAATAGAGTTTAGGTCGGTTTCTATCGATTTTTACAATAACAAATAAAATTGGGGCCCAGTATCTCAAAAGACTCCGAAGTCTCCTTCCGGACTTCAATAATTTCAGAATCAATTCTTTCTATATCAGCTTTCATTTGATTTATTCGAGAACGAATATCCTTAACACCTGCAAGAACACTACTGATTTTATACGTTATAAATTGGATAGTATACACCCGAGCTTTCCAATGAGCTTGTAACTGCGTCTTAGCATTACTTATTTTCTCATCCATAATAGTTTTAATACTCTCTATTCCGCCAACTCATTTCCTTTCGGATAGAACACGTGCTGAGTACATCAATCCCAGGGATTCTGCCACGATTATTAGTTATCCCAGTAGCACACATACGTGTTTCCAACGTTGATTTTAGGTTCATTTCGTTGATTAACCATTACCGATTGAAAAAACATACATTTAGTTTTAAACTATATTTCAACAAAAATGTCATTGCGTTGATAAGGCGTTTCTGCAATGTGTATTCAATATATAATTTCCAAATATGGTAAAGATTTTGTTTAATATATTTCTTACTAATGTTATCTAAAAAAATATAATTAAAAACTAATTGAATGACAAAAACTAATTTTTATGTTCTCTTAAGCACGCTGACAACTGATTGAATTTTAAACCAAATTTCAACGAAGATAGAGTTTCTTTGTTACGGCGTTAATGTGACGTACTTTCAATTATCGTTCATACTGTTCTTGATTTTGTTTCACACTTCTAATTTAATGGCTTAAACATTATAATTAAAAGCAAATACAATAAAATTAACTACATTTTCATGTTCTCATTTGCATGTTGAAACACCTTGAATTTTAAACTACATTTTAACGAACATTTAATTTCGTTAATAGGGCGTTAATGTCAAGTGTTTTCAACTATGACGCACATTTCGCTTCATGTGCGTTCTTCTAAGGCGACATATTAAACTTACTGAGAAATACAAAATTAATAGTGCAATCATCGTCAAGGTGTTAAATCAGAACAAAATGCGCACAACAAAGAAATTTGGAAACTATATTTTTTTCTCATTCTCACATGATGGTGAACGATGCGTAGCAACTGCATTCTAGACTACGTGTTAATAATACAGAAACTGTAATAAGCGGTGGACTCTCAAGGTGGATCCATGGATTAGAGTATAAGTCGACGAGGTACTAACGGGAAGTGCAGAGCGATCCTGTGTTCGAGCCCTAGAGCAGCCGCAGGGATTATTAACTGGTCGAAAATTAACACAGTATGTGATGATGAAAGCAACGGAAACCATATATACGTATGTGTATATACCAAGAAATAGCGTTCATGCTCTGTTTTGGACAATTAAACCAGTTTCTTCTCTGCCATTATTGAACGTCGAATAAAGCGTCGAACAAACATAAATTTCCGTACATTTACAACGTTAACATAACGTTTCGGTACTCACGTTTAATACACGCATTTTCAACCTTTGTGTGCTACTAATGTACGGGGTAAAGTAAAATCGAAACAAAGTTAGAAGGACCAAGTACAATTTTTTGATACTTAAACTTATTTTTAACAGTAAATATTTTAAAGTTGGGGCCGGGCTATTTGTCTGGCAAAATCCCTGATCAGGGCTTCTTAGCTGGCGGGTCTAAGAATACGTAGCGTCCAAGTGCTAGGATCTTGAGTGTTTGCATGTACTTAAGCGAACAGAAATGCATAAATAAGCGTAAAATTCGTTTATATTTAGTTCAATAACGAAGAGAGTAATATCATTTCTTTTAAATATTAAGTATTCATTATCATGAACGAACAATTATAGTCTAGGTTATACCAAGCGACCGTAGCTCACTTAGTAGAGCATCGGTTCAGCTATCGGAATGTCCTGTGAACAATCTAAGCGGCCTCTCATTCGTACTTTTCATGGGTTCTCCCCTCAGTCACACCAAATGCCGGAATGGTGCTTACAAACTAGAACCCGACCGATTACCTTCCAAGAACATCTCCCCCAGGGTATAATGCCCACCTTAATAAAGGTTATTGGGGCTTCATAGTCTAGTTGTTAGAGCGCTGGACTCAAGTCCGCGTGGACCCGTGTTCAATTCCCGTCTGGAGTCCCACTTATCGGCGTCCACCCAGTGTAGTAAGGCAATCTGAGAAGTCACGTGAATAAAGGTGTGACGGTCACTCTGTCTAGAAAGCCCGGAATACGCCTGTTCGTGGTCAGGTGGAGCGCAATGCTGACCACACTGCCGCCACTCAGGTGGACGCAGTTCCACCAACCACATACAGATGGCATTGGGGAAGCCTCAGGACCTTTTGCTCTGTAACGCCCGTGAATATTATTAACAAAAATCAGTATTGGAATTCATTGAGTTCATTAGAATGTACTGTCACTGTCTTATCCTACGGATATTCACGCTAACGTTGGCAGAATAATAACAAAGAAAATTATTGGGATATTAGTCATTATAATCTGTTTACTTATGACTTTTAGGTATCTCTGACTCTGCCCGGGATAGAGACGTGGGGGAATTGGAAGGTAGCCGCCAAGGATTCGCCTGGTGAAACAGAGAAACCTTGGGAAAACTCAGTGAGGGTGATCGGCCGCGGGGTCGAATCAGCGTACCTACCTACCAGTCAACTGATTTGGTGTGAGTGGATCACTGTTTATATAGATTTTGTTGCGATGATGTTCTGAACCAAAAATCCATAAATCAATTGAGTTCGCGCCCTGATGAAAACCCTAAGGAGAACATGTAGCTATTGTGATGCTTGGAACTCTTTCGTAAGATAGAGGCCATTCCTCAGATGGAATTAAAATCTCAGACCAAAAATCCCGTTCCGATTAACTCTTTATATCACTTCCCACCAATTGAATACAAGAATAGCGCCGTAATCAAAGCAATATTTAACTCCGTGCATACTGAGCATTGAGAGAATAAAATATTGATTTAATGCTGTGGGAACGTACGTTGCAAACTTTGGGAGCTATATTATTTCGGGGAATAGCACAGCCATAATTTTCAAAGAATTTATTAATTTGTTATTATCTTGCGAAACGAGCTTCTAAGGACTGAAAGTCGTTTTTGGTAACGTAAGTCTCGAAACACTCCGTTCAATGTATTCCATCATGAATTGAACCCGTGACCACTCGCAAAGAAAGTGAGCGTGCTAACATTTTGGCTCTGAGTTCTCATTGTTTTTGTGTTAAGGAGATTACACTGCTTCGGAAGTGAATATTATTACTCATCCTGTAATATTTATGTATTATTCTTTGTTCAATCGAATTAATTTAATTTATGGCATTCAAGCATCTAAGACTCATGCTGGGGAAGGGGAGGGGAAATATTACAGGAAGATATCAGCCTAAAGGTACCGTCCCGGCATTTGCCTGGTGTGACTGAGGCAAAACCCTGGACGTACCTCAGTGAGCATGGTCGGCCACTGGGATTGAACCTACCACCACCTGAATCCTAAGCCAACGCTCTACCACCGAGCTACGACAGCTCTTTTGTGATTACACTTTTTGATTTTTGTCTTCAATTGGTGTCAACGGGATTCGAACTCGTCATATTTCGGTTACTAGTACGTCATGCTAACCTCTGGATACATCGTGTAATTACCTTAAAAAGAACAACAATGGAAAATGTGCGACAGAATATGTTACATTAGATATAGACTTTTCACTACCCTTCCAAAACCAATGTCTGATATTCGTTACGCCACGCATCTTCCATTAAAATACCAAAAATATTATTTTTCGCATTCCTTTCCTTAATAGAAAATCAACTAACAGGTATCTGGTCCTACCCTTCCACTTTCTTTCATAAAGGCCTTATAAGTGTTCGAATCACAGTCTGCATTGGTAACACTACTTCCGACAACGAGTTGTTCCTGTAAACACGAATGTTTTGGTGATACTATCGTCATTACAACAAATGCGTTTTCTCTTCAATATATTTTGTGTCAGTCAAATGTTGCCACAGTCTCGGCACACATTCCTCCGTAACTCACTAGAAAATTTCTTATCAAATACAGCCTGAAGCAAAGAAAAAAGAAGAAGAAAGTTGTGATTTTGATTCAGTTCTGCTCAACTGAGATATATGTGCAGGTCTTGGTTTCAAGACGGGTGTGTAATGTACACTGTTTGTAAGAGAAAACTCACAAAAGAAATAGCCTATTGCACAGCCGCCCACTGTCTTTATCACGTGACTGATAGATAGGTTGTGTGTTAAATCGCCTTTTTCTTTAAAAAAAAACAAAAAAACAAGACTGTTCTTCCAGTATAATCTTTAACAGCAAGCAAAAGCTTTTTCACCACCCATATAACCATTTTTTACCCTTTAGAAAACAAAAAGCCAATTAAATTCAACTGCGAAATATAGTATTGAAAAAAAACTTGGAGTGTGAGCATGAAGTTAAAGCGTGAGCCGAGGGTGAAGGCGGGACCAGTTGGTAGAGCGCTCACCTATGGTGCTAGGGTTTCTTGGATCGATCCCTGCTCATACCATGTGAACCTTGTGAAAGACAACACCTTCCCGAATCATTTCCCCTCCTATCTTGGCCTGAGCCTTACATGCCTCAAGGACATAAATTAAATTCAAATTCAAATTGACTGATGCCTAAGTTCCAGTATAAGGGTGAAACTAAGGTCGTTGTTACACTGTCGAGCTTGCTGATCAGATTGCTCCCCCGAGCTTCCTCGACGACACTGATGAACAAGCTTGTCGAGGAAGCTGATTAGTAAGCTCTATAGTATAATAGCAAAAAATTCGTGAAGCTTCCTCAAGGGCAGGCTCGTCAAGCAAGCCTAATACTGTCATAGTGCAAAGTATACTCGTGCTTCCTCGACAGCAAACTCGTCGAATAAACTGTTGAGCAAGCTGAACAACAAGCTCGATAGTTTAAAGAGCAACCTCGCCAGGTCCAACCTCGACGTAATCTGACCTAGACCTCAAGACGCGAGGTTCAGGTCCGGTGTGGTCGAGGATCAAGTTCCATCATGAGTTTCAGGTTGAAATTTTATTTTGAGGTGGATGACACCTTCAAATTTGACTTTGGGTCCTTCCCGCATCTTCTCCCCAGCCCTATCTTGACCTGAGCCATAATTTCATCAAGGTCATAAATTAATTAAATTCAATTCGAACATTTTGACTATAAACTTCTGCTGAAGTCAATTAGTCGGACGATGTATTTTAACCGGCTGGTTAAAATGCTATTTGAAAATTGAATGAAAATATTTTGTTTCATTGCGTAATAATCAACATATTTTTTTAGCAATATTTTTTTTGGGTTGAACTTCGGCCTAGCCTGTCTGAGAGATGAAGCCTCTCGGCGATTACTTCTGGAAAGAATGCTGGTAGTGGCCATGGTGTTAGTTGAGGTACTATCGTATCATTCGACTAATTTACTAATTCAACTGAGGAATGCCCTGGACAACATCAATCAGGATAGCCGGCAGATTGGATCGAACCTCCGTTTTTTTTCCATTGTCTATCCAAAGTGCAAGACGTAACCGACAGAAACATGGCGGCCGCGACAGAGACTTATGGGTAACGAAAATAAGTCAGTAGCAGAATTCAGTATTCTGTTGTTATCCGAAAACGGGTAAGTCCTTTTGAATGTGCCTCAGAATAATAATATTCTGAACTGTTAAAAATTCAACATTTTTACTTTTGTTTCCGTGGACATAATACTAATGTAGATTGTAGAGTTACTGACATCACTGAATTGATAAGTACACACAGGTCCTCAGTACAATATAATTAAATTAAATTTGTGATTAATTTTTGACATAAATATACTGTGGCGAATGTATGTTACACATAGTACGTCCATATAGTGCAATAATCTCTAGTCGCGGGCTGTGTGCAATCATCACAAACTACAATTACTATTACAAAACTTAAGTGTTCTGTACTTTTTTTTACCATTAAACAATTTATCTATTTATGTTTATTATTTTGGAATCAGTATTTTCTATTTGAAAGTCGAGTGCAACTAGAAAGTTTGCGACAGCAACTAATTCGAAGGGAAATCCGTGGCGAGAACGATTTGCACTGTCTTGAAAAGTTTCGTGTTGAAATGCTAAATCTGAGATGAAAATATGCTGCGGGAGTGCCGAAGGAACCGTATACCGCGTATCACATATGCCAAATCGGACCTTTTGCGATAAGAGTAGCTTAACAAGGACTAAAATTAACACCAGAACATTCTTCACTAGTTGTTGTAAATATTTATTTGTAAAACTACGATCAATTGATCGAACATGAAAATAAGTTGGGGCCGCGGTGGTTCAGTGCCGATCCGGGTGGTCGATCTCGCTAATGCGCTTGTCTGGTGACTAAAGGATCGCGGGTTCGAATCCCGCTTCGGGCATGGATGTGATTTTAAATGTGTTGTCCGTAGTTTGGATAAGTAAGATAAACGCAAATTATAGGTCCAAATTGTATAAATAAAATGTAGTGTGTAACAGGAAGGTAAATAAGGGAGTTTTAAAAAAAGTTGGTAGAGCGCTTACCTTTGGTGCTAGGTGTCCTCGGATCGCTCACTCCTCATGTCATGTGGGATTTGTTGTGGACAAACACCGTGTGCGTGGGTTTTCTCGGGGTGCTCCCGTTTCTTCCCACTTTCTTCATTACATCATCCGTACGGTCTGAGATATAATTGCCTAAAGACCTTAAAGAAAAATCGATTCAGTTCAATGAAAATAAATTTGTTGACTTTATGCAGTATCCTAATTAACACAGGAATATTTTTACATTTCTCTTCCCTGCTTGTAACCTACAGATATATTATGTTTGGCACTTTATCTCTGAAAATATTCTAAGCGCAGGCCCTACTTTATTGCCCTGTAACGGGATTAAAAAATATCAAACTTCGCTCCACTTCTTTTGTTGGCATGCTTTGCCTCACTTGGACCGAGAGGTTATAACTCAGTTAGTAAAACGTTTACTTACCAATCGGAAGGTCATGGGAATCATCCCAGTGACCGCCCATCCTGACTGAGAATTTTCAGGTATTTTCCTCAGACATATCAGGCAAATGCAAGGGATGGTACCCACTAACTAGGTCCTCCCCGACTACTTTCTAACAGCCTTTCCCAACACTTTCCGTAAAGCCAATAAATATTTTAAAAAAATGTTCACTCCTGTAAGTTTTGTGGCGATAGTGTCAATACATGAATTTGCCAATAATCAAACACAAATACGGGAATGAATAAAATCGAGTTGCTTAAGGAAATACAAAATCGCGGATCTATAAAAAATCTTCGAAAAATTGGAGTTTTCCTAATTCACTTTCGAGAGCTCTTCGTCAGTGAATGCAATTCCATTTTTTAACGTGCAAAATGTTTATCTCTCTTTCTCGTGTTCCTACGCTCCATACCTGATTCTATCTCTGAATATTTTTCTTTTATATGATAGTATTAAAAATTAATGAATTACAATCTTGAATGTGGTAATTGGATATAAAATTTCTTAAAATATACATGTCTATTCGATTCTCTGCGCTACAAGAAATCTATTTTGAATTTAAACTTATTTCATCTGAAATTTCTCTAAGTGATGCTAACGCCTGTAATTTATATGATTCCGTAATTCACGTTCTCGTTCTCGTTCTTTTCCCTGCAAAATACTTTTGGATAAAGAATTGCACATTCTGGAATGATATGCTTTCAAGGTTATCCACTAATCAAGTTGGGTTGCATATTAAATAGGCGAACACTACCACAATTCATATAGCTGAAATGAGCATTCTAGGGGGTCAAAAATATATGCTCGCGATTGTACAATAATGCACAAATTCGACGTCTACGTGACAGCACTAATGATCAAATCTAGACTGCATACATTCTTATACATCTCTGAACGTAAGAACAAATTGGGGCTAAAGCTTGTTAAAATTAATCATCTGTTTGACTTTCGTGCCGAGACCTAACGTATGATGGGCTCTACTTGATAATTAGATAGATTTGGAAAGTCCTAAGTCAATAATGAAGGTACATAACGTGAACAATAAGACCTTCCATTTATTCCAATTGTCTACAAATTAAATGCAATTAATAACATGTCCAAAATTGTCACTTTCTTTATTCTACTTGAATTGGCTTTATTCAAAGAGAACAATCGGTTTGTATAACAAGCACTTAAGATAACATATAACTTCTTCCTGTTTTCCTTTCAGCCTTGCAATGTATAAAGAAAAGGAAATAAGTACTATGTTTAGCTTTATAAACTAATTTTCTTCGATTGACATACGCTATTATCCTCCATAAATAAACTAATTTACGAGTTTAATGCATTCACTTCCTGGAATTATATTTACTACGTTAAGTTTTCCCTTTCCCTTAAAGGTGAACCCCTCTAATCGCACACTTATTTTCAACATTCCACAGTTGTTACAGGAGCTGGAATACTGCAATGAGGTTTTATAAAATGTGCAGAAACGTATTTTCAACTTTTCTATCTTCGTATTATTTCTCACTTCTTGTAGGGAACTTGTCAGCCACATTTCCAACCAGGCATGGAAAACCTGTACAACGGTCCTGGTTTCTCTGTGTTTATTCCAATTGCTTGTGCGCTTTATTCCTTTCAATATTCTGGTTTTACCGTCTCATGGCCGTATTTTCTGCTCTCAAATCCGAAACACAAACACGAGTAATTTCTGTTTATTTCAACACGCTATGTATTTCTTTGCTCATTCATTTACAACTGGTATCATCTTCTTGGACAAACTTCAAATCCAAAACCATTCTCAAACTTTTGGAAAGATTCCACAAATTTGACAATTATAACAACATTTCTCCTTCTTTCCATTATTCGGCATTTGTTCGGAATTTCTTTTATGTATTAATATTTGCTTTCTTGGGATCTGGTCAAATCATTATATATATTATCAATGGCGCAGGTTTATCTATATTACCAGTAGGTTGGGCTTATTTATCTATAGCATGCACTGTATGTCAAGTTTGTGGATTTACTAACCTGCTGAAACAAAGATTTAAGCTATTGAATGAAAAATTGTATTATTTGGATAGTTTCAGCGAGTTAGATTATATAGATCGTCTTTCGATTCAGAGAAACATAATTAAAAGTACATCTAAAGCTAAGGAGGTGAAGGCAATTCGCTTCTTGTACAGTTATCTATGTAATCTTCTAGAATCAGTTCATGAAAATTATCAAGTACAGATTTTGGTAGCCCTGACAGTGATGTTTATGGACTTTATTTCCGTAATTTATTTTGCCATATTTAATTCTGTTAAAGAATCTCCACCAAATGCGGTAGTGTTAGTGATGTGGTTTTTCTACTCTGTGTTGGCAATTTGTTTTCTGGTATGCAGTGTTTCGAGTGTTGTCGATCAGGTAAGATATCCGTAGTATAGACTACGTACATGAACTTAAAATATTATACTAAAATGAGAGCAAAGGCACGTATGTTCTTATTCATGGGAATTCTTCAACAGCCATTTCTATTAAGTAGTTTTAGTGGATATTGGAAAACATACGTTATATTCAAAAGCTGATTGTTCATACCCCTGATATCATCTTAAACTTCTATGGTATATTGTTAAAAAAATTTTATTTATTAACCGAATAAGAAATGGAAATGTACTTTGTGAGCATGTATTATAGTACTTCATTCGTGTGACTGACGAGAAATTGCTAGTTTATAGAATGTTTCAGAGGGTCTGAATCCACTGCCAGTACCATTTCGTATATTTACATAGATCGTGGAAGGCACTCGAAAGATCTTTCAGCTTTTCTTATATCATTTCAGGGTTCGTTATATGCTCATAATTTTAGTGTTGTTAGTTTTAAAGTTTGCTCTTTTCAAATGCGGTTTTCTGCTCTTAAAGTTAGATTATATACCAGGTGTATAAGCTTAAATCCGCTGTTTGCCCATAGATGGCGTTCGTGAGCGTATGAAGCTACCATGGGCATGCCAGACCTATTGTGTGGATGAGTTGGACCTCTGGCAACACGAATAAGTGCACATAATCCGAAAGTGCAAACAGCAACACACAGTGTGCCGTTGGTAATCATGGCTAGTTTTGTGCCAGAAAAGAGCATATATTATGTCAAGAAAGTACCAGGAATTGGCCAATAAAACACAAAATATGCATTTTTCATCCAATTTTTTTTGTATTGCCTTCAAAGTAGGCCCCTTCCGAAATAATACACTTATGCCAACGAATAATCCAATCATCAAAACATTTTTGAAACGCATTTTCTGGAATTGACTTCAGTACTCGCCGTGAATTCTCTTCGATGTCTGCTATCGACTGAAAACGGGTGCCTCGAAGTGGTAATTTGAGTTTTGGAAAGAGAAAAAGTCGGCCGGAGCCAGATCAGGAGAATACGGTGGTCGTTCGATAGGATTTGTTGAGTTTCTGGCCAGAAATTTGTTCACAGTGATAGCCTTGTGGTGGTTCGTTATCGTGGTGCACAATCCATGAGTTTTCTATAGACAAATCTGGTCTTTTTCGACGAATTTGCTCTCTCAGACACCGCATAACGCTCAGATAATATTCTTTATTTACTGTCTCAGCTTCTGGCAGGAATTAGTGCACACTGTGATAATCGAAAAAAACTGTCAACATCACCTTCACCTTTGATCGACTTTAACGTGCTTTTTTCGGTTTCGGCTCAGTTGGAAGGCGCCATTCCTGGTTGTGTTGCCTGGTTTACATGTCAAACTCGTAGACCTACGTCTCATCACTAGTTATAATGCATTTTATGAATGCGGGGTCGGAGTTGGCTAGTTCTAGCATGTCTTCAGCGACCCGTACACGATTGAGTTTTTGCAGAAAATTCTGGTCTTTTGGCACTAGTCGAGCGGCAACGCGTTTCATGTCCAAACAATCGTTTAAAATGGTACGAATTGATACGTGAGACACAAAAATTTCAGCTGATATCTCTCTCAGACTTAAACGACGATTTTCAGTCACCATTTCCTTTACTTTAGCGTTGTTAAGCTCAGTTGAAGACTTTGATGGTCGACCTGAGCGAGGCAAACCTTCCACCACATCTCGACCACTTTTGAATTCACTGTACTAATCATACGCAAGTGTTTTTGATAAAGTCGATTCAGCCTCGGCCTTATGTAATATTTTCAGCGCTTCGAAACAAGAAAATCCATTTCCAATGCAAAATTTAAGACCGATTCTTTGTTCGATATTTTTATAAATTATAAACATCGCACACACACACTTGAGATGAACTGACAAATGGAGCACTGTAAACAAACTAAATGACAGAATTCGCTCCAACTCCGCGTGAGCATATAAGGCAGTTGTGCTAAAGTAGCGACAAGAAGAATTTCAACACTCCCTTTAAGTGGGCTTTGTCAATGTACAATTCCCGGTACTTTCTTGACAGAATGTATGCGGGAAGCTATGCTTTTCTGCTTCCAATTGAAGCAATCGGCTGCCGACGCGCAACGAATGCTTGTGGAGGCCTATGGTGACGGTGCTTTATCAGAAACAACGTGCCGAGGTTGGTTTCGTCGGTTCAAAGGCGGCAATGCTGACCTGAGTGACAAATAGCGTGATAATCGGCCCAGGAAGTTGAGGACCATCAATTGCAGGCGCTGTTGGACGAGGATGATACCCAATCGCAACAAATGCTTGCCGAGCAATTGAGCGTTACTCAAGCAGCCATTTCCATGCGTCTACGTGCCATGGGAAAGGTTCAGAAAATCGGAAAATGGGGTGCTGCATGACTTGACCGATCTGCAGCTGGAGAGACGCCAACACACTTGCGAAATGTTGCTCGCCAGACAAAGAAGAAAGTCGTTCCTAATCGGATTGTGACGGGCGATGAAAAGTGGATATATTTCGCTAATCCGAAACGCCAGAAATCGTGGGTTGATCTCGGCCAACTAACAACATTTTCTCGAGACCAAATCGCTTCGGACGGAAGACGATTCTGTGTGTTTGGTAGAATCAACAGGGTATTGTCAACTTTGAGCTGTTGCAACCGGGTCAAACTGTCAATGCCAACCGCTACCACCAACAACTGATCAATGTGTACCGTGCTAAGTGTGAAAAAAGGCCGGAGTATCAACAAAGACATGACAAGCTGATATTCCTCCACGACAACGGCGCATCGCACACGTCAAAATTGATCCAAAACTACTTGGAGACACTTAAGTGGGAGGTGCTGCCCCATCCCGCTTATTCACCAGAGCCGGCATCTACAGACTACCATTTGTTTCCGTCGATGGTCTATGCCATTGCTGAGCAGCCCTTCGTTTCGTATGCAGACGTCCGAAAATTGCTTGATGAGTGAATTGACTCGAAAGAGCAGGATGTTTTGTTGACGTGGTATCCACAAATTGCCCGAGAGGTGGGCAAAATGTGTAGCTAGCTAGGGAAAGTTCTTTGAATAACTTGCTTTGTGTTTCTATAAACACACCATGTGTTTTGCCATATCAGCGGATTTAAGCTTGTACTCCTGGTATATTGCAGATTTTACTCTATTGAGTGGTGATGTGTTGTAATATAAAGAAAAAAAAGAAGAATCCATTGTAGAGTAGAAGTGCTGTCAAATCTCGTTTGTTTTGTGTTCAATTAAGCTTATTGTGCTCAAAAATAAAAATATTCAAATTTAGTTCCAAAAAATAAAACTAATTGTCGAAACTAAGAAAGATGCATAGCTTATCACAGATGCCTAAATAGTTTTTCTCTGCAGTTTCTTGATCATTCTTACATTGTCGTTTATAAGTATATGCACTTCATTTCTCTGACCACCAATAACGATGGTATAGTATTTTTCAATTTTTTTTATCCCATAGTGATATTCATGAAGGATTTTCAAAATACGCAATGTTAGTGAAGACACTATTAATCTTCCCTAATACAAGCAATCATGTTGTTCTGAAATTTCATGCCTTCTCTGAAAGTTGGTTTTACATACACGCATTAGTAGGGAGGGGACGCTTGGTGAAAGATTTGTAACCAGATTTAGTTACTTTTTGGAAAAAGATTTACTTACTTTTTGTAACTAGATTTGAGTTACTTTTTATTCTCTTTTACGACCACTGTTTGAATCGTAAAAGGTAACATTATTTTGTAAAAGAGTATGAGCCCCTTTTTAAACCTTATATTTGATAAAACAGTATGACATATTTTCCAACCCCTGTTTAACATAGCAGAGATGGTATAAAAATCTATGAATATATTTTTAACCCCATAACAGAGAACCCTTTATGACACATTTTTTTCATTCCCTCTTCCGCACCCCCTATTTAACATAGTAGAGATTAGACCAGTGCACAACAGCATAAAAGGGTACGACCCTATGAAAGGGTACAAAGTTTTTAACAACCACTATTTAACTTAGCAGAAATTACACAAATACACAGGAATATATACCAGTTAACCTAACATAGTACACCAGCAATATTTAACATCGCAGCGATTACAGAGAATTTAACATCAGTGCACGAAACTCTTTTTCAAACCCTACCTAACATAGAGATTACACAGATATACACGAATATATACTATTTAACCTAGCAGAGATTACACATACTCTAGGCCAGGTAACATAGCAAAGATTACATGTCCTCTAGGCTATCTACCATTGACAAAATAATAAATTACACAGTGCATGATAGCAGAGATTACTACTATGAAAGCGTACGAAGCTCTTTTCCCAACCCCTAGCTAGAGTTAATGTCCAGTTTATAGCACAGCACAGTGGCAGCGAATAACCTCCAACGATAGCCGCCGTGTCGCATTTGTAGTGGTTAGATTTCATAAAAGGATACGAACTCCTATTTCAAATAGCAGAGATCTCATAAAAGACTACGAAGCTCTTTTTCAACCAAAAAATCACTATTTACATAACCGAGATCTGAAGTAAATTTCCAGCATAGCAAGACCACACACAATTTAACCTAATACAGTGCACTACTGCACTTTTAATAAAGCTTATAAAGCGCTTTCCCACTATTTATCAGAGTACAAATTACAGAGGATTAGTTTCCAACACAGGACATAAGCGAAATATATGCAAGTTAACCTAACACAAATAACATGGAATATGAGACTACACAGCAGCCCATAGCAGCGACTACACGGTCTCTGAGGTAGCTACGAGTCAGTTTCTATACCCTACAGCTAATGGTCACTGCCAGAACCCCAAGACAAATGTCAAATATTTAACTCTGTATTTCTCGCAAACGGTGAGAAATATTGAGATTCTCTGTTTTCACATTTGGAATGAGGACATTGAACACTATTTGTGAAAAAAGTGTTGAAACTAGAGATCATAATTTCAAATATTTAACCGTGTATATCTCATGAACGGCTAGACATATTGAAATTCTGTTTCCATATTTTGAATTAGGATATTGAAAAATATATGTGAAAAAAATGGTGACCTCGAGGTCCAAGGTCAAATATTTAACCCTGTATATCTCGTAAACGTCTAGACATATCGAAAATCTGTTTAAACATTTGGTGTGAGGGCATTGAACGCTATTTGTGAAAAAATGGTCACAAATGTGCAGACGTTTACTTAAGTGCAATAAGACATGCTGAAAAGTTATTAAGTGTAGGAGAAGTGACATTAATTCAAATACTTAATTATACAGCATTTCGAGACCTTCCATACATCTGAGCACGTGATTGTTTTATCACCTGCGTTTCCATACGTAAAAACACATTTGCAATGAAAGTGTGGACAGCAAATTTAGTTTTCGCATTCATACAAGTAGTACAATAAACAAGAGAAAGGAGTGAAAAACAGCATTTGCAAAGTATATGAATGTCATTGTATTGAACAACGAAAAGTCAGTCATGTTTCCTCAGAAGGAGTTATATCAGAAAAGAATAGATAGATGTGTTCATATTAGCTCAGTGGTAGGAGTTCGCGTTGAGTCGTGACGGGGTGGGGACGCAAACTTGCTTGCTCCCTATTTGAATGACTTTCGTGTTAAGCTGCATTGAATCGCTTTGTGTTTCAGAAGTTTCTGTTCTTTAGTGTGATTTTATACATTGATAGTATTGTGATGTTTATAAATTAACATTGATAATGTCTCGTGTTGTTGGAAAGAACACAGTCAAGTTGGAATTTAACAAGCAAACCAGTCATATTCGACCGTCCGCATTGGATATTCACAAATGGATAAATGCTGTTTTACATGTGGAACCAGATCCATTGGAAGGGCTACAACTGGAAAATGATGCCTATTGTGTAGATTTGAAATTTGTGTCAGTGAGCAATTATGGTAAATTTCTCCGGTCCACTAAGTCAAAAATTCCCTATACCCATGACGATGGAACTACTAGTCAAGTGATAGTTTCCCCTGCATATGAGATGACTACTTTAGTCTGTATATTGAACTTACCATTAGAACTAGATAATAGTCCTATTCAAAATGTTGTAGTCAATATGGTTCTATGAAGAAGATTGTTAATAAAGAATGGGGTCAACGCTCTTGTTTCCCAGTGTTCAATGGAACACGTGTCGCATCTGTCCAAATTGTTCGTCTGATTTGTAAGCAGTTTTAGAGATCAGGTTTATTATGATGGTCAGATTCCGACTTGTTTTTGCCACGATCCAACACACTCCATAGCAAATTGTGAAAAACGTAAAATGCGCCTTCAACGACATGTGCCAACGCCACCATCCTCCCCGCCCTCAAGTGTAACATCTGCGTATAAGGTGAGTGAGCTGACCGCATCACTCAAAGTTCACAAAGAACGTGCACTTCCAGTCGCGCAACAACTTGAAGAATACCCCCACTCATCAGTGAAAGTGTACAACAAGATGGTGTACCCAGTGTGTGGCATAGCATGGCTGTTACTATTCTTCCTCGAAGTCCAACATGGCAAAATGACGAAATTGCGTCGTCGTCCATACCTACTCATAATGCGACTTCTTCAGTTCCCACAGAAATTCCTGTTCCACGAGGTAAATGCCGGCATGAACGTTAGTAGCAGATTCGTTTCCCCTCCTATTGAATCAGATGAACATTCTTCTCGATCTATGCCAAATCAGACCTATCAGTTTACAGAAGTAAATACACATCACGATATGGAAATGGCAGAAGAAAATTTTCCTCTATCCAATCTAGCTTCTCTCCTTTATTCGGAAAAAAAAGGAATCTGTGAAAAGTGTCAGAAAACGGATAAAGCGTAATGAATCCGAAAAATGTGAGAATGAATTACCTGAGATTAGACAAGAGAAATAATCCAGGATGATTTTTTTTTCTTTATATTCGCCTTTTCAGACGGACAGACAGACATCCCATGTTTTGGATATTTTTGAATATATTAGTGTCAGTCAGATTCAAATATGGTTTTTGTGTATATTGTTACGTTCAACGAGAACGTAACGAAAAGGAAATAGACATGGTTTGCAGGATGTTCTTTTTCGTAACGAAACGGATAGATAGAATGCGCGATTAAGATTTGCTCTTGCAATTCTGCATGGTAGCAGTCAGACCAAACAATACAGAAGTTTGTGTGATTGTGAGTTGTAGCTTGCAATTCGAACAGACAATCGAGAGGTAGACTCCCCTCACCCCTCTCTCTCCCCCTTGATTTAGTGCACATGATTTACAGTGTTCACGGAATTGCTAACCTACCCACCTAAATAAGAGTGGTTTTCTTATGGCGTCCTATTTTGTGTGTTCCACTCCACCAACAGGTTGCCTTAGGCATTGGAAGTAAGTGTTTGAGGTTGTTTGTTTTTTACATCTGCTTTCTTGATATGTCCCTTACTACACGTATAGCGACAATCAACATCAATGGAATTTTCTCTGATTTTAAGATTAGCTTGTTAAAACAATTTCTATTTAAATTTGATATTCATATATTATTTATTCAACAATTATGCACAACACAGTTAGACTCGGTTTATGGTTACAATTCTATTACGAATATTGGAATCGATCAGTGTGGTTGTGGTATTTTAATTAAACAGGGTATTCATTACAATGAAACCCAATACTTGTTAGCTGGTCGAGGCATCAGTTTTGTTAGTCACAACACCTTATTTATAAATGTTTACTCACCAAGTGGTGTTTGTAACACACGAGAACGTGATATTTCTCTAACACAGAGATCGTATCTTCGTTTTCCCAGATTAATAGATTAATATTTGCTGGTGATTTTAACGCTGTGTTGCGGGCTTGTGATACAACAGAATATTTGAATCATGTACAAGTTCACAAACCTTGGTTGACAAATTGCAGTTAATTGATGTTTTGCGTTGTCAAACGAAATGATGTTATATTTACATATAAAACTAGTACGATGCAGTCCAGATTGGATCGCTTCTAGTACAGTTCTGATCTTATACCACAGGTATCTAATATCACTGCTGTAGCAGCTGAACATAGCGATCATATAACTGTAATTATGAATATTTGTTTACAGAACCCGGATAAGAATTTTGGTCCTACGGTTTTAAATATTTGAAATTAAATCCTCGTTTATTGGATGATGAAACTATGTATCAGGAATTTAAAACTAAATCGAGTTATTGGGTAAAACAATATAAATAATTTTCTTCAAAGAAACATTGTTGGACACAATATACAAAAGATAAAATTAAAAAGTAATTTTCAAAGACAAGGAGCAGAAAGAAAGCGCGAAATTCTTCACAAACTTGAATTTTGGTACAGTGTCTTGAATCAACCATGAGTAGGGTCACGTTACAGAGAAATTTACATATAGATAAACAAAATTAAAGCCAAAAATATGAAAATGCAACGCACGGAATTGAATAAATTCACTAATATTGTACAACCTACCCTAGTGAAATGATTAATAAGGTACATAAATTCTTCTTTCATCTTATTCGTGCATACAATCTTCGAAAGCAATTATTAATTTCGCAATTACAAGATGATGAAGGTAATGTACTTACTAATCACAAAGATATAATGCGCATATGTAAGCAGCATTATGAACGACTATATGCCAAACAGCAAGTGTCAACTCAGGACTAAAACTATTTGTTTTCTCATGTACCACACCAATTATCGGACGAAGATAACGGTCAATTGTTCCGACCAGTGACTGCTAATGAAATTTTGAATACTTTAAAATCTTGTAACAAAAATATTTGTCCTGGCAATAATGGTCTAAGCTAATGTATTTGCTTATGCAGATGATGTTAGTGTAAGTTGCACAACTGCCGAACATATTATATGTATTTATCAGACAATACAACGTTATTGCACTGCTAGTGGAGCAGAGATAAACTTTAAGAAATTATAAAAAAAATCCTTTTTAACAACTGTCATGCGTTGGTACTAGATCCCAGTTATTTACCTTATGAATCAGTCGAAAAGATGAAAATATTTGGCATTAATTTTACACCTTAGATGAAGAGGCACAGGATACAGCTGTATGGGAACCCCTTCCTTCCCGAATCAGAACACAATGTATGAAATATATATATAAACAGACTTAACATTAGTGCAGCGCATTTGGTATATAAACACGTATATTTGTAGTAAATCGTGATATGTGAGCCAGATTTTACCTTTACCTGCTAAATATGCAAAAAAAAAAAATACAATCAGTAATTGGTTATTTCATCTAGGAAGGACATTTCTTTCATGTGCCGAGATCAGTGTTGCATTTACCACACGAGTGGTGGTTTACAATTAATTGATGTTCAACTAAAGAGCAAAGCGTTTTGTTTTTAATTCGTAACTCCAAACTGTATCCTCTACAAACGTCTCACACTAGTCAGTGGCTTAATTGCTGGACCGACAATATCCCAGCTCATAACCCTAGTAATGTTAATTATTTGAAACTTAGTGGTGCGGTTACATTTTGTGCCTTGATCATAGAATGGAGTCATATACCAGTTATGAATCCCCAAACCTATTTTGAACCAAAACAGTTGTATTCTAGTTGTTTTTTTAATGCGTATGGATAGACTATTCCACGTGTGTTGCAATCATTTCCAGACCCTGACTGGCATAATATATGAGTTAACTTACATAAGAATTGACTACCACAGCATATTCCTGGTTTTGGGCATGAAGTTGTCCATGACCTAATACCAACTCAAGAACGTATGTATAAGATTCAGCGCAGTACAACATAACTTCGCCCACAATGCAACAAACTGGATTACCTGGGCCATAGGTTAACAGAATGTGGAATCCTTATGATAATTTAAAATATCTCACAAGCTTAATATGTAGGTGACCATGACAGTTTTTCAATAGTGATATGTTTCTTCTACCAGACTACAATTTTCATCCCCGAACGAAGAATAATGTTGTACTTTCTATATCTGCACGCACCTTACAATATGTATTTGTTACACCCCAAAAGTTGATGTCAGCAGAAGACTATTGACTTCATGAAGCGCACTCGTTGGAAGTCTACTATTCGACGCCGGTTATTTCCTAATTTCCTAAACGTAATTGACGAAGTGTGATTAATAAATAATACTCTGTTCACATACATAGTGAATTATCCAATAACTTTCAAAGTTTATAAAACACATCTTAGTTAACTGCGAGCCTCTTGTACATTCCCTGTGTTTGCGTCAAATGTCATTGTCTACAATGTATTATTTTGTTTGAGACAGAAGTTTCTCTTCTATCATGAATAAGCAATACAAGTTTGTTAAAAAGGAGTGCCTTCTAATCGTGAGGTCATGGGTTCGAATTCCGTTCTGCAAAAGTTATTTTTATGTAATGATATATTCCTCAAATAATGAATAGTTAGATAAAATAATAATAATAAGTTTTATATGTTTCCATACAAGCATTACAGGATATAAGTATTTTCAATCAAGAAATCTTAAAGATTCAAATCACCAGGGATTGACAACATTATATCCGAAATAATAAAACCAGCAGGAACAGAACTGGTCAAGGAACAACATAAATAAATTAGTGCTATATAGAGAAAGGAGGATCTTTCCAAGGAATGGAAAACCTTCATAACAGTTCCGGTTTATAAGGAAGTTATAAAAATTGCAATAATTATCACAGAATATCTTTACTCCCAAAATGCTACAAAGTGTTCAGTAATATCCTGCTAACACGCCTAAGCGTATAGGTGGATGAAATCATTGGAGATCATCAATGTGGATTTAGAAATAATATATCTACATTAGACCAGATTTTTGCATTAAGGAATATATTAGAGAAGAAATGGAAATATAAAGAGACGGTTCGCCACCTACTCAAATATTTTAAGAAAGCATATGGTTCTATCAAAAGGAAAATCTAAACAATTTTGTATTCAGAAAAAAACCTATTCAGCTAGTAAGGGTGTGTCTCAGCTACCCCATAACTAGTATATGTATATGTTATAATATGTCACATAGTTTTGAGATTTGCAGCGGATTAAAACAAGGTGGTGCCTTGTTACCACTGCTGTTTACCCATGGTTTAGAATATGCGATTCTAAAAATAAAAGAGGACAAAAAGGGACTAACATTGAATGGCTAGACTGTTTGTATACGTGGATGACGTAGACTTAATAGCATAAAATATAAATGCACTAACATATAATGCCGATGTCTTAGTAGAGGTTTTCGAGGAGGTAGATCTACAGGTGAACGTAGAGAAACAAAACATATGATAACAAGCCGAAACAAGGAGGATGTAGGAAATAGGGAGTTAACTATTAGGAATGAGGACAAAAACAAAGCAAGTAAATTTAAATATTTGGGAACATATATAACATGAAAGAATGCGGTCGCGGAAGACATAAAAAGTCCCCTAGCATTGGGTGATGCGTGTTTCCATTCAATCCAGGGACTCCTAGCTTCGCGATTAATATCAATAAAGTTCAAACTGAAAATCTAGGGAGCTGTTATTTTCCCGGTAATATTTTAATGTTGTGTGAGTTGGAGTAAGATTGTGGTAAATTAACACAAATTGTGTGTGTTTAAGAATAAAGTTTTGATATTGATATTCAGGTTGGAACGCGATGAGATAACCGGGGAATGGAAAATACTGCATAATTGAGAACTCGACGAACTGTATGGTGCATCCGCCATTACCAGAGTATTGAGGTCAAGACGGCTAAAATGGGCAGGCCATGTATCTCGAGTGGGAGTAAAACGAAGATTATATTCCATCGTAGTTGGTAAAATGGAGGGAGAGAGGCCGTTCGGAAGAACGAGACGTCGTTGGGATAACAATATTTGAAGCGACATCCAAGAGGTAGATGTTAAAAATGAAAACTGACTTGATCTTGCCCAGTATAGAATCCAATGGCGAACGTTTATTAGCACTGCGATGAATTTGGGAGTTTCGTAAGGCATAAACATAGGCAAAGATTTAATTAAAAAATTAATATCAACACGATAAGAAAGAAGAACAACGTCATCTACTATACTTTCGAAAACACATTTTTAAAATCTACATAAAATTATGAAGTATTATAAAATTCGAATGCAAACCTTCAAATTTTAGTCCAAGTATGGATCAAATTATATGAACATGTATTTATATTGATTAACTAATAATGTTATAATTTCCAAAGTATTGAATAAAACTGAACGATGTTAAGTAACCTTATATGCTGAAGATTTTCCTTTGTCTGTGAAATTAATGTTAAGTTTAATTACGCATCTACTAAATAGAATGGCTGTTAAACTGATCTTTACTTCAAGAAAATATTATTTTGTTGATCAAATTGCTAAGATATTCCTAGATCAAGATAACAAGCAAATTTTATGCTGTTAGTGCTAAAGATCTGTGACCGCATGACAAAAGGAATAGACCTTGTGTAACCAATTTTAATAGGGCGGAAACGAGAGGTTCGTTTCAACTAGGTTCCTATTGTAACAGTTTTGAGATCAGATTGCTATAAAAAGCTATAACTTGTGTAATATTTGTTTTAGATCAAACTAATTTAAGTGGCTAACTGGCATTTTACTACACTAGTGTCCAAAATTAAAGCAAAACGAAGCAATCTCCACACAAGTAATATATTTCTTGAAACACTTGGTGTTACATCAAGGTATACATGAGTATGGTATACAACGAAATGAAAACTGAAAAGAAACAGCATTTATACTTGAAAAATACACAACGTCATGGTTGCAATATCACAAAAGGATACAAGCCAGAATTATAATAATAAGATCAGAAAACAAACAAAAGTGAAAACCCCTCAAAATGCAGCTTAATAGGGTATATAGTCACCCTTAGTAGCATTACAATTCTGACAACAATGCAGCATAGTACGAACAGGTGCAGCGAGATCTTGTGGCAGTAGCCTCTATTATTCATGCGGACCTGTGAGTACATCAAGTAAGATGGTTGGAGCAGACGGTGATCTCGAAGCAACTCGCCTTGCTAGGTTGTTCCAAGCATATTCAGTTAGATTTAAGGACGATTAACACACTGGCCAGTCTAAAAGGGCAATAGTTCCAGTTTCAAAAAAGTCGTTCACCGATACAGCTCTATCAGGGCGGGCATTGTCATCGATCAGGAAGAAAATTTATCCCACATGCTACCGAAACTGTCTCAAATGTACTGTCAAGATGTGATCGCAGCTATCTGGTGGCAGCTTTGCCTTGTCCATTAACCCTGGTGGTTTCCCGTAGAGGCATTCTTCAGGTGCTGCTAATGCTGACCCACAACATCATCCCGCAACTTCCGTATTGATCACGTTCCATTATGTTGGTAGGATTATATCCTGTTCCCTGTTCTCCCCAGATGATGCACCGTCGAAATCAAGACTGTAGAGTAAACCACGACTCATCACTGAATATAATACGAACGTCCAATTTTCATCTGCCCAATGACTGTGATCTCGACAACATTGTAGACGATTTCTTCTCTGACCAGCGCTCAAAGGCACACAAACTACCGGTCGTCTTGCATACAGTCATCTATCCCCTGACCTTCTATCCACGGTTTTCCGAGATATCTGCCTTCCTGTTGTAGCAGCGTGGTCTGGTTCCAGTTGACGGATGCTACTCCAATTGTGGAGCCTGGCTTTTATTATCAAACAACGATCTTCGCTTCCAGATATAACTCTTGAGTGTCCTTGACTGGTCTTCTCGACGTGTCTTCAGTGTCAATCAACAGCCTCCAAGGACGATTAAGCATTGAAAAATTCACGCTGAGCTATCTGACTACTTTGGTCTCTGACTGTGCAGCTTTAAGTCTTCCAATGATTCTCCAACGTAAAGCGTCATTTAGCAGTCATCTTTTAGTCATTTCTAAGCTGTTCAGTATCATTGGTATCATCTCCCTTTAAGAAACCCTGATAATTAACACCTTCGTATACTTTAATAGTCGTCATTTTTACAGGCTATGACTGCAGTAGTACTTGCTATAATAGCGCCAACTCTTCGTTTTTACCAGTAACTGTGTCTTTATACATTAAAACAGATAGAAATATGATTTTGACCATGCATAGATATCATATGACATATTAAGACAATTATTTAGCACTTCTTGAAAATGTTGCTTTAATTTTGGACACTAGTGTAGTAATGTAGAGTGTGACCTCATTTATTAAAAATTGGGCCTCCCCTTCTATCAAAGTACTCTTCACTTGTATACATACTTCGTATGAATTGCTCCCTCTAATAAACAGCTGTATTATCACTTACGTCTTGCATTATTTATTTAAAATATTTAGAGGAATAATTTTAACGATTTACAAAACTGCAGATTCACTGATAAACTGCTACTTTATATAGAATTAAAATATAAAATATGTTTTCAATACTTTGAATAGAAACTGGGATTTGGAGCAAGTCATACCATAAATGTATTGTAATCTATCAACCAAGGATTGGCGTGAAGGTGTCTTATAATGATCACCTATAAATTTCTAAAACCAATTAATGCAAACATAAATGAAATATGAATATCTAATTAGTTATTTCGCAAACAACGTTTAACAATCAATGCTGTTTGACCCAGAATGCTTTGGATTTTAACTTTCATGGAACTTCGTGTAAATCTTACTAAGCATCTAACTATTGTCATTTATCGTTTAATATTTAATGTCAGCAGAACGAATATAAATTAGTACAAACAAAATTTAATATTCATTAAATTATTGAGCATAATTAGGCTCTTGAAGTTGGACGCAAAGTAAAATTATTAATCCTTGAATTTAATATTTAGAGTAAACATTGAAAACATTACGATTTTCACAAATGAGTACACGGTCTCTCATCCTCATCTATTCTATTATTATTTTGCGCTACAAAGTTGGAACATCAATTATTACAATATGAGTTACACCCATCATTAAGTTATTGGAAGACGTCTATAATCCCCCCCCCCTTTAACATTGTTTAACTCATTTGATATGCTACGTTGCTTTATAGAAACAATTTTGAGAAGCAAGTAAAATGGTTCCGACTTGAGCCTCAAATCTTCTTTCCAAACTCCACTTAACGAAACTTTAACCGTTTTGGTAGTGACAATAATGAAGAATCAAATATATCTTGATCGATCTTTCTGTTCTTTAATACCCATGTATTGCTTATGTAAAGTATTAGGAACTATGCCACTTTCCTATGAATACACTGATGGTCGTTCTTGTATTGGGTACTCTTGGCGAAGCTTATTGTACTCCATATTCATATTTCTTTGTTATAGTATTCTTGTCTACGCCATTCTGTTGCACAATGCAGTACCCATATTTTTAAAAGAACATGAATTCAGGAGATACGTGTTTTCCGTTCATGTGATTATTTTGTTATTTATATCTGTTCTGGCATTTTGTACAATAATTGTGAAATCATTTACATTGTTAAATACAGCAAAACTTTTCTCGTCGTCTGATATTAAATATTTTCTCGAACGGAATCAACAAAAAAATATTTTCAAGTACAATATGATCCAAATAGGAATTAGACTTTTCTTCTTTAGTTTCCCTGTATATTTAGCATTATCACAAAGTTTCATGTTTGAAAGGCTTCCCCAGTATGGTTCTCTGTTGATGTTTCTGTTATACGTAAGTATATCGTTTCAATTTTGCAGCATATGTTCTATTCTTCATCAATGTTTTAAATTGATCAATAAACATGTTCCTGATGGACTTAAGGGCAGAAGTCACTGTATCGCCATTACACTCAATGAAACTACGGCAAAGAATATGACCGTACAACAATTAGGGCGAATGCATGAAGATTTGTGTGAGATCGTACATGAAGTGAACACAACATACCAATTTCCTATATTGTGTTTTATACTTACAATGTTCACAGGACTCCTTGTATCCATGTTTTTTGCCATTTTTGGTTTCAGAAGTGAACACATGGATAGCTTTATTATAAATCTAGTAGATTGTTTGGCATGGATTATATTTATAATTGTGGAAATACTATGTTTAACTACATTTCCCTCTAGAACTATTGCTGAGGTAAGTTTAGCATTTTATAAATGTTGAAAATTATTTTTCTCCTACGCTGACGAAACGATAACTCTCCCCGAA
This sequence comes from Lepisma saccharinum, assembly GCA_022664845.1. Taxonomy (NCBI): domain Eukaryota; kingdom Metazoa; phylum Arthropoda; class Insecta; order Zygentoma; family Lepismatidae; genus Lepisma; species Lepisma saccharinum. The sequence goes on from JAGDQP010002912.1 coordinate 85,878, forward strand.
ATAACTGTGACTTTCCTGTCTCGGCTACCACTGAATTTAGTTTCTGAATTTCTTTACAAGTAAAAAAAATGGTAAATATATTTTATTAACTTAAGATAATTGAAATTTAGTTTGATGTATTACAAGTTTTTATTAATACAAAAATAGAAAAGTTATAGAAATCTATAAAATACCTTGGGTTAGCAGCCATCGATAGCACTCAAAATTTTATCCTGCAAATGTATGCACAGGTTACGTTAAACGTGATTCATTGTTGTCCAACATATATTTTTCTATAGGTTAGGTTAAGCCACGTTACTAGTTTGGCTTAATTGTACTTTCGTTAGGCTTTCAAAGCTAACTATTATTGGCTTAGCATATTGAAACATCGACTCAATTCTTCACGTTGTTTCAAACGAAGATTTAGCTAATAACTAGAACTTCTACTTGACATCAATAACAACGCACACAACGTACGTCATCATATATTTAAATGCTCATACATAAACTAAAACAGATGTACTCTATCATTCTTAACATAGACACTTTCGCAGATGTTCTCCACCTAGTTAACGTTTTTTTTTACATTCTAAGAAGATATTAAGCATTTACTTTCTTATCTGTAAGGAATGATCATAATTTTAAAAATTATTATTCGTAAATAGGTAAATCAACAATACAAATCACCTGCTTTCCTTTCGTATGTATTTTCGTTCCTAATAAATTTTAAATAATATATTTACTTTACAGGCAAAGAGCACTGGGATGATTTTGTGTAAACTAGCTGACAGATCTTTGGATCCAGCCACCAAGGAAGAGGTAGGTTAAAGATAATTTATTTGTCTTAGCTTTAGGTACTGTAAGTAATAGAAATTATAAAACTAAATAACTTTCTTATTTGTTCTTTTCTCTTTTCTGATTTCAATTCCTGGAGCTCTTTACATTAAGAAGTTGTTCTGGTATCGATAGTGAATATATTAAGATGAAACAGTGGCTTCTAACGTTTCAGGTAACAAATATTAACATTTCAGTGAGGATGTATTTATCTTTACCTTGGAAATGTAGAAAATGAAATATGTTCCTACTACTTCCCCATTAGAAGCATTACGTATCTATATACTTACTTACTCTAGGGCTTACGGAACTCGCAAGTTCAACGTCGCAGTAACAGACATATCTATATAAAAATTAATAACATTACTGACTGAAGATGTAATTTTAATTTTAACCATAGCTACATAACTCTATCAGTTTCATATCTGATGGATGTTTTCCATCCAAGACTCGTTATACTAATACCCACAATTCGGTCTCAGCCAGCCATAAAACACGATGTGCATATTTCTGTACAAAAAGCATTTCACAGATTCAGTATTAACAGCGCCACTTTGGACCTAGTAGTCCTGGGGCCAGTAACACTTCTGCATGCAAGTTATACCCAAGAATGTTGTACCTAAAATAGCTGAAAGTTGAAAAAAATCCTATAAAGCTGAATCTCCTAGAACAATTTTATTTTGTAATCCTTTTTGATTTTGATATCTCAGAAATTCACTACAGTATCACACGTACTTTGTCTCAATATAGCAAACAAAGATAGCGGAGATAATATTTCGACATGATGACTTTAAGCGTTAATGACTTTTTCTTTTAAAACATTTTGATATAGGCATTTATGGAGTGGAGTCTCAAAACTATTTTTTATATTGCTTTTATATCCATACTTTACCTTTTCCAGTTTTATCTTCTTATATGCGTAAAAATTCAAACAAACAAACATGTTTGATGTCATCTATCTAAGAAATAAATTGGAAAATGGAAAGAATGGTTCGAATAAAATTTGTACAGAATTCAACAAGCTTTAGAATTGAGTATTTTGTTTGCACCAAATATATATATTTAATATCACTTTCGAAATTAGATGTAGTAGACACGTGCTAATTAAAGTAATATATACTGCGGCACATATGGACTCTATGCGTTCCTTTTCTTATCTTTATTACTTACTATCTTCTTATGTATCTTTCTAATACATTTATTTGTTTTTACTTTTAATATCTCAAGTATACAACAGCTTCAAAATATCTGTTGAAAATAGCATATTCCAAAATTTGGTAAAGGATGCACAAGGGATTCCTCAAAGGAAGTAGGGGATTTCACAACATACTCTGGAGCAGATAGTGGGTCGAAATAAGCATACGTACAACAACGTTCGGTATATACACAGTTGATAGATGTAATCATCGTTATCCAAAATGGACAATGACAATCAATTTAACTGATTAATATACAAAGAACTCTTTGAGATGTTTGCAATTTGTACTATTGTTTGTTCTTCAACCACGGGTGTTTTCATAAAATCATTCCGCAAAGGAAACATGTTTGAGATATCGACGTGGCACCAAGGAATTACTGTTACTGCTGGAATTTCTTCATATTTCGAATCAGCTTTACTTCAGAGCATTTCCTTGAGTCCCCTATTTCTAATTATTGCATAATTTCATAGTATCGTGTGTGACATAGCACTATGTCGCGCGTCACGGAATAGTGATTTTTCAGGAGCGTCATTATTTACAAGAAACTGATATATTGTCAATGTAAACGGCAAATTAACATAAATTCGTTTTAAGAGGAAAATGCGTTTGTAGAATATAAACTTTTGTCCGTATATAGATTGAAGATTCCTGAGCACGTTGAAACAATAAAACGACTTTTACCCCAATTAGGGTTATGACATATTGGCGTGTCATGAACAATATGCAATTTTGGTTAGAGCAGATTTTAAGACTGACGGTTACATACCGCCTCTGTTCTACGGTTAATGGCATTGGAAATAGCAAACCCTATCGTTAATTTTTTCACGCTTTCGGCAGCCTATAGAGCTGAAATAAAGCATTTGTGAATCCTCAGTAATAAGTATTTTTTATTTCCCCCCATTCCATTCGACGTACACGCATTGAAGTTGTGTAAATAGAAGTATATACCGAAGTTTATAAAAACAAATAACACATTTTATATTAAAATGGTCCTCATAAATCTAAAACTTTCTTGCTCTGTACATAATATATAACATAATGTACTCTGGCACAAGAAAATGCATGATCTCTTATTAAAATGCCTAGACTTAAAGGTTTATTTCGGCCTGAGCCAAAGTTGTTTAAAGGACTTAAAAATTAAATCAAAAAATTAAAGATTTATTTGTTTGCAAATCCGACACAGCTTGACAATGAAATAGCTGCTCATTCAATCAAATAATTTGTAGTTTAAAGTTGAGTTTGATTTAAAAAGAATGTTGTTTAATGTGTCGTTGGCTAACAGCCTAACTGATAACTAACCGTTTTGTTGCAAAATTTAAGCGTTCATTCATACCTTCACACAAAAGTACATTTCAAGCCCGTTTGGGCTTTGGTGGATAAATACCCTGTGCGTGGTTTTTCTCGGTGTTCTCCCCTTTCCTCCCACTTTCTTCATTCCACCGGTCATATCATCATCATCCATCCGGCCTGGGGAAAAGTTGCCTAAAGGCCTTAATATTTTAATTTACGATTCAATAAATCAGTAGTGTTTGTCTTCTTTTTCCTCTCAAAATAGTAATCTAACTCCTTTAACACAACGTCTATTTTAGTTATATTTTCAATCTTTTGTCCTGAATATTGTCCATAAATTCTACCTCATCTCTGACATGATGCTACTCCGTACTCCGTGCCCACGATTCAAATTGAGGAGAGAGGGAGAAAGACATATTGTCTAATGCGTCCATTGAAGATATTCGAAGGATTAACACAAGGAAGAGGGATTGCTGAAAACATCCTAGCGCGCTGGATACTAACAACAGTTTGTCTGAATGTACGTGAAGAAGTCGAAACGTTTTGTAGTATATATTCCTCTTCGACAAAACAACATGTAGAATTTCACGGGGTTTCTACAAAGTAGTGATAGACACTTACAGTACTTTCCTGCTTTGATTTGACAGTCAACACCCATGTAGCACTTGTTAGCTCCGAAGAACTCATATCTATAGCGACTGGCATTGTAAAACAACAGACTCTGGCTAAGTTAGGCAAGTAGGAGTTGAAATAACGAATCGAATGCACGATCAGAATTTTGGAGATTTGAAGCTCTGAAGAAACGTTCGCGTCACACCAATTTGTTGAATCGAGAAATATCTTAGAAATCAATTATGATATAGCAATGATCAAATCTCTTCAGCTATTCAGTCACATGATTTGTTTTGAAATCCAAGGCTGACCTCTCACAATATTTGTCATATGAATTTAGCACAATTACCGCCAGCTCTTTTTGATGACATCTTACTGAGAAAATCTCAAAAATCGATGTTCATAGACATAATCCAAGACATGCAAAGTTTCGTACTAAAACAAACATTATCACCGTTGGTTGATTTCTACTGCATTGTGTGGTATGAACTGCAGCAACATTCTCAAGGCTACCTAGCATAGTACAGAATCGTCCTGATCCACTCAAGTAAGGGTAGATCGTAAAATCAGGACAATTACATCCCATACCATCTCTCCTAAATGATGCACCACCTGAGTTTCTTTCCTTTATCAGACATATTTGTAAAATTGCCGCAAAGAATAACAGCTCAAATGAGAGGGAATGTTAATATGTTGATCTATAATGTTCTCAAATGATTATGAACCATGTCGCAATTGAGTGTGAATATTTCGGAAGCGCTCACGATTGTGAGAGCGAAATGAATGATCTAGGAACCTCTTATGTTTATAATATTGTTAGATTGAAATATCCACAATTAATGTACTAAGAACACATTTATTTAATCTATTTAGTGTGCAAAAACTAACAAACAGTTCCGTTCAACATATTTTCTACCTCTGTGCAATGTTATCTACAGGAACGATTTTTTTTTTTTTTTTTTTTGTCAATAGAGACTTAAACAGAATTGATATAGGTCCATTTAGAAGTAAAATAAATACATCATTTTAAGGTTTATAAAATTCTGTACACAACTTATTCAAATCGTTTATCTTATTTCATACATTGCTGCTTAGATAAATGTCAGCAAACATATAGTGAATGTTGCAAAAAACACCTACAAAAGCAATTCATAATATCCCTGACAACAAAATAAAAACAAAATCATCGAGGGGTCACTAATGCTTCATTTCAACGCTGTAGGCTGCCGAAATCGTGGGAAAATGAAGAATAGAGATTGATATTTCCAATACCGTTGATAGTAGAACAGAAGCGGCATTGTCTATCAGACTTCAGACTTACTCTATGCATAATTGCATTCAAAAATTATGAAACGGGGAGGAAAGAGATTCACCGAAGGAAGAAAGGGATTTAAGGTAATTCTCTGAAGTAAAAATATGTCGAAATAAGAAGAAATGTTAGCAAGTAGCAGTAATTCGTTGGTACCATGTCGATATCAAAAACAGGGTTCTTTTGCGGAACGACTTTTATGAAAAAACTGTACGTAATTCCATTACAAACACGGTTTGGATGGCGGTGAATATGTCTATCATCAGGGTACATATGGAAAGTCTACTTACTCCTGTTTATTTCAACCCACTATGTGCTCAAGAGAATGTAGGAGAATGCCCTACTTCTTTTGAGGAATCCCTTGCGTACCTTTTGCACAATTTTGAAATATGCATTTTTTAACATAAATTTTGAAACTGTTTTATACATGAGATTTGGAAAGTAAAAGCAAATAAATGTATTAGAGATTAAACATAAGAAAATAGTAAGTAATAAATACATGCAAATGAACTTCTAAAGTACATATGTGCTGCAATCTTTATTACTTTAATTATCACGTGTGTACTACATCTAACTTCAAAAGTGTTATTACATTTAAATATCTGAGGCAAAGTAAATACACCATTTTAAAGCTTAATAAATTATCTACACGTTTTATTAAAACTTTTCCCATTTTCAAGTTTATTCCTTAAATAAATGGCTACAAACGTAATATAATGTGATGTTTACTTTGACATATTTTACTCACGCAATATACTAAAACCTGTAGAAAGTGATGTATGATTATAAAATATATATATGAAGATTAGTTTTCAGACTCTGCTCTATAAATCTAATCTGTATGTGTATGTGTATCCTAATGTTTAAAAAGAAAGAAGTTATAAGTCCTCAAGTTGAAATATTTTCACCGCCATTTTCAGAAAGCACGCGAGATATAGTAGACTTTTGGGAGATCAAAGAAGATTACAGAAGGAAATGATTCGGAAGGGTTCAGCTTTATAGGCTCGTTCATTTTTTAAAAAAATGCCAGGGCTATCATTGAAAGGAATATATTTTTGTTGCATTTCCTTATTGGATGTATTGGATGGTGCGAATGAAACGCCCGCCCCAAGTACGCCACGCTCAAATGCCAAAAAATGAAAACAACATTGCCTGATTAATTAAAATTGCCGCCGTTTACAGCCACACACTATTGTCATCGCTTAGCCAACAACTGAATTCCCTGGCGAAATAAAGCTCAGATCTGCAATACGAAGAAATCCTCAACTGCACGTTGCACCAGCCGATCACCGTGGAGGATAATCCCTTTAGGGAAGTGATCTTGACGGCAGAAGAGATGCTAGTCAGTGGATGGAAAATAGGATAAATACGAGGGATGATTGAAAGTTTCATACTGCAACCCAAAGATGGCATGCACCATTTTTTGCCCGACGTGTGGGTGGGCATTGTGATGCAACATGAGGACACCATGTTTGTTCACGACAGTTAGATGCTTGAGTACAAGTTTACGGTGTATTTCATGGAGTTAAGCAGTGCAATGATCTGCGGTGATGGTTTCACCTCGCCAGAGAAAGAAATAATAGATCACTCCAACCGTCGACCACCATACGAGCAACAACACCTTCCGTTGATGGAGAGGTGATTTACGATACAATCCTTGACATTGATCACAATCCAACTATTGTTTTGACCGTTTACGATTGTCCTAAAAGATCAATTTTTCATCTTAAGTGACAATCCGGTGCAGGAAACCTCTCCCCTTACTCATTAAACTCAGAGAACTGCACAGCGCAAGACAGAGATTCTTGTTCGCTGATGTTAACTCATGTCGCACCACTGGGTCCATTTTCTCACATTACCAATAGTCCGTAGCTGCCGACTGTCAGTAGTATGGTGTATGCATATCTCGTCTGCAACGACACGAAAAATTCCCCAAGGGTCCACTTTTACGGTGTTCCTGAGTAGCTCATCTGAACATAATATTGGACAGTGCCCACGAGGCTCATTTTGAAATGTTGAACGAAATTTGACAAACCGACGGTGAATGGTGGGTTCATATGCCAATCCTGTGCCACGTGCACTGTTAACCCTTGTAGGGCCAAGCCCAAATTCTTACGTAAACGATTGGGAAAGGGGTAATGACCCTATCAAATATATTTTAATTGACATGTTTATGTTACTTTTCTTGCACAAAACAATCATATTCATTTCATGTACATAATTATCGAATTGTTGTGATGTATTTAAGGCTGACACTTTCTTCTAAAGTGACTGGTAATAGAAGATTTTTAGAAGTATATTTGTAATACCTATGTGTTGTTAAATTTTGTGAATAATGTTGTAAGCATAGAGTTCGTGGTGAAGAAAAAAATACTAAACATTACTCTTATCAATGACTTAATAGGTCTTAAACTTTCTCAAATTATTTTATTCGTTAACTTTAGGTCACTCACTACATTCAAAAGTGAAGTCCACAATTTTAGATAGCATGAACTGATAGAGTGGTGTACCTTTGGTCTTCCAGAGTCTGTAACTAATAAAGATAGGGTATAATGACAAAATAATGTACAGGTTAAATACGATATTACTCTTATCAAGGACTTAATAAAAATTATAAAGTTTCTAAAAATTATAGTCGGGAACTTTAGGTGACCTACTATGCTCAAACCGAGGCCGAAATTTCAGTCGACGTGAACGCATAGAATACGGTACAACAGGTTATCAGGACCCTTAACTTGTTAACATAGAACACAAGTACAACATAATACAGGTCAAATACAATATATAAATTTTTTAACATAGTCAAAGGCACATCATTTCAAGTAAAATCTGTTCAAAGGAATTATTAGAAAATTAACAATGGGGTACAATAGTGACCCCATTTGGCGCTCGGAGGGTTAATGTTTTTATGCAATTTGCTGTGCATAATGTCCCAGTTCGAATTCATAAAGAAAAATGACTTGCAATTGTGTGTTCTTCATTGTGCATTTTCATACGACTCTGCTCAACAGCATACTGCCTCTTGACTTTTTGCGTATTCCAGCCTGTTTTAACGTACAGAGTCAGACGTGTGACCTCAGTCGATCCCCGGAATGGGTTGTTGTGGTAACTTTCCCGTCAGGCGTCGAACAGGCCATTTTATTCGCACCCACCCAATATAAGAAACGTAAGACTTTTGGGTAACCACCTTTTACCACCACCCCAACACACACGTTTTTAGAAATAATTAAATTCAAAATAAATATCATCCTGGCTTATAATATTATAATGAAACGTGCTACAGACAAACAATTATGCTAATCCAACCACATTTCTTGTATTCCTGGCATCCGAACTAGGATAATAGTTATTGAATCGACTATTAGACTATTACAAGAATCGAAACCCATCGCATTTTGTAAAATTGCGTCAATAACGACTTCTCACTGTAGAGTACGAGCATAGTAATGATTGCAATATTGATGTCAAATGTCTGTTTTCTTATGTCAATGAATGTAACAATCCTTATGCAACCTACTTTGGAAGTTATTTAGAAAAGAAATACGCTTTACATTATGGGTCAAGGCTTGGAGCCCGTGCCTTCCAGTCACACTAATTTGCAGATTCTCTCTGTCAAAAGGATTTCTTCCATATGTGTTGTCTATGAAGGATATCCAATATATGCATCCCGTCCTTACGTTGCGGATCTCTGCTAGTGTGGCTGTTTGTGTACTATCATGGCCAAAATTATGTTCACATGACTTTGTTATACACGAGTTTTCTCTAAGCCCAGTAGATAGGCCACCCAACTAACGTTGAGTTGGTGGTGTGTGATTCTGAGAGAGTGTGAGTGAGCGAGCAAGGGTTGGAATTTTCTTTTCTTTAAGAGAAAACATTATCACATGTCCTGGGTTCTGAAAAATATATTTATGATTTCTTGTAGTATATAGCAAATAATGAAAAACTTTAGAGAGTCCCATTTCAAACAATAAAATAGGAAACCTAACACCATTTTCATTTTAGGTGGGCCACTTGTTGAAGGGTACTGAAGAGTTTAATTCAAATTGTCTAATAGAAAAGATCCTTACCGAATATGGAGAAACAAAAATGAATTTTAAAACCCATGGTTTCTTTCTTTTTTCTTTCGTAATGAATTCCATAGAACACTAACGTTATGCATGAGAGACAAGAGAAAAGGTCTGTTTCTATCAGTTCTTAAAAATAGGGCACGATGCACGATATTTATGCTTGATAATTTCTGATATTATGTTGTTATTTACGTTATTTTGTATGGGCTTGCCTATGATATTGTGTGTGCGTGCATGTGATAAACATCGAAACGAGTATGCTCTCTTCCGAGCACCGTACCTTACTTGGTAGAACGTTGGTTTCGTATTCGGGAGGACCTCGGTTCGGTACCAGCGGCTGACTGTCCTGATTTAGGTTTTCCCAGTGTTTTCCTCAGTCACGCCAGGCATATACCGGGATGGTACACTTCGCATCAAACATATTGCGACAGCGAACGCCGTGTAGCTAGGTAACCCAAATGGCACCTTCTTATCCCATAATCGTTTCTAGTAAACAGACCCCCTCTTTCTCCTTCCTTCGTCTCGCCCATACTAAAATCAGCAAACATCATGAACATGTTTTTTTTTAAATAGACATGTATTAGTATCGATAAAATGAAAGCGAGACGAATCAATATACATCAGTTGATCAAGGGAGAAATTTAAACATACAATGAAACATTGAAACCGATGGATGTCTGTAAGACAGAGGCAGAGAAATGAGAGAGAGAGAGAGAGAGAGAGTGAGAAAGAGAGAAGGGGAAATAGAAGAAGAAGAAGTACAGATAAAAAATATGGAATTTAAACGTAGTAAAAAATATTAAGTTCAGTTCCCACAGTATAAAGTTCAATTCCCACAAATCAAATCTAACAGCAAGAGAGAAGTAAATGTATATTTTTGCAGGGTTATTCGAATATATAAAAGGTGCTTCAAAAATTCATTAAATCACTTTCAAAATGGAGACCAAACTTGGAGGTCAGATTAAATACTTATGATTTCCAGTGAAACTCCAGAGTTTTGATACACATCTAGGATAATGTCAAATGTGTAACACACATTATTTGTTTGCGCGGGGTTAGTCTGCAAATTCGGTGGGGTTTATTAAACATACTGGTTCGGAATACTTTGTAATCAAGGATGCTACCAGGATTTTCAGATTGGGGGCGTAAAGTCAAAATTGGGAGGGTGGACGTAGAGTTTTGCACAGTTTCTATCAACTTTTGTCCGCAATATGTTAAAGTTGGGGGTAGTCTCGAGAATTTGGACTGACATCCCCTACAGGGGCCGGGGTCCAGCGGAATAACTGATTAAAAAAACAGTAGATACTGTAGGTCATGCTGACCCATTGATTCGATTTATACTTGATAACCCGTAGGATGAAGGAGAGATTTTAATTATTTCATTCCGTTTGAACAATGTTTCTTTAAGGGGTGACCAGGACCGGAGATATGACCCCGAGAACAAGAAAAATACGACGCCGAAATTCCCAGTTAAATAGGGTTTCCAGACCGGGTCAATCGGGTTACCGGGTCACTTATGTTTTGGTCAGGTCCTATCACCGGGTCATCGAAAGTGGCCCGAAATTATCTCTGGAAGACGCACAAAAGGAGAGAGTGTGTGTAAAGTAAGAGAAAAATAAAGATAAATAGATAGAGAGGAGAAGAAGAGAAAGACGCAGCAAAGATACGATAAGAATACAGCGACAAAGAGAGGAAGAGAAAGAGACCAATGAAAAACATGAAAATTACATTATCATTATGCTAAACAGAACACGCACTGTTTACTCGGATTCTGACCAGTGATGCTCCATAGGTTCTCCATAACCCGCAGATAAATCTGTTTGAATACTTCAGTGTATGCGAAAAAGAAATTGGCTGGTGGGGAATCGAACCCAGGTTTTCAAACTAGAAGTCCCGCACGCTAGCGATACTCCACATTTGGCTGTATCCAGCATTTGCTTAACAAATGTTATAGTGTTTCTTTCTAAGAATAATAAAATGAAAAGTGCATATTTATGATCAATGACGTGTTGTTAACTTTCCACGCAACCCCTTGAGACTTGACTTGAACTTTCCCAACCAACATTCGCAAATCGTCTTCCTGGCTGTAGTGACTCACTTGCTCCACTCAACAGTCGGAAATATTCTCCGTTTTGTATGAGAAGAGATGATTAGATTATTCACGATTGCTTTGTAAAAAATCTTTGGCTTGAACAGGATTCGAACCAATGTTAGGTTGGTTTTGGACTGCAATGTCCAGTGCGTTTCCTCTACTCCATTTTGCCAACGACCTCAACCCCTATGAATAACCAAGTTCAAATGCGAGGAAAGTGTAAAATTGAGTATATGTGTTTCATTTTGTATGTATGTATTGTGTCGTAAATAAACATGTGTATGTAGGTCCTTTTTGTCATGTCAAATTATAAAAAGAATATATTATATCAGTTTTACGAACAAACCCAGCTTAGGATAAGTATTGCCACATTAAGATAGGATCATTTATTGTCGTTTATTTTAGCTTACACCAGCCTGAACGAATCTAACATCACCAAAACAAAATTGTCATTAACAAATCTAGAAGTTTTCTTCGTGCAATGTGATAAGTTCAACGTAACACAAATTTAAACTTTTGACAGATTGTATTGTAAGTATAATATCGCGCAATCTGAGTCTATTTTGATTTAAATAGTTTCAAAATATCCTATTCAATTTTTGTGATACATTTTCAGTCACAAGTTAGGCACCCATCGTCCCCATGCCTGGCGCTCTACGGTGCACTCAGCCTCCTATCAAATTGAGTACCAGAGTGCTCTTAGTACTCCTGGGCACCTTAGGAAGGTAAAGTCAGTCGAGCGTGGGACTGACCAGTCCACCGTGTGACGGACAGGTAATTCGCGCTCACATGATTATAATAACATTTAGTGCAGTTGGATATTCTTAAAGTAATTTTTATATTCCGACACGCATTGATATCGTCGCATGCTTGAGTCAACGCCCGGCGTATGTTTGTGTCAGTGCTGGACAATTCTGCCCGAGAGAGCTGGTAACATTGCATCGTGCGATACAGCAGAAGACATTGCGCGCTGCACCGAAGAGGAAACATTAAATGTGTGTCAGCGACAAAAAAACTGTTCTTGTACAAGTGTAATTACTTATATATACAAAACTTATAGTGCAAAAGGATCAGTAAGTTCCAAGGATTTACAGGAACATAAAAACAGGACGAAAAGCTGGAATAATTACTGCAAAGGAACAAGTAATGTATACCTCGTTTTGCTGGACGACTCGTACGCCGCACTGAAGGTAACCCTTTTCGTTTCTCTTAATTATAGACAACCTGTTGGAATCTAATCACATATTTGCAGTGACTATTTGCAAACTTCAGAAAGGATTATATATTTTATTGTGTCGAGTGAAATGACATCGGATTATGTGTAGCATCGTTGCATCAGTTACATATCGTCAACAGTGCTCTTGAAAACAAAAAAAGAAGTCACGTGATTAAACGCGGATTGTTGATGCTCGGAACGCGATTGTTAACGTCGTTGTCGATTGTCCGATACGCGTTTCTACCTTGCCTTCGTTTAGATAGTTTTTCTGTGGGCAATAACTAAAGAAATACAATTCAACTAAATAAAGGATTCTATTATTCTTTTGGTATATTTAGTTTTGAGTCGTAGTAGTAGTACGGTTTACTTGTGTTATGTTGTTGAATTACAAAATAGTAGAGCAAATCTAGACAACATTATTCATTATAACAAACTCGAATGCATCATTAGAGTATGAAATAAAGTAAGTCGTAACTTGCTAGCATTCATTGGACTCGAAAGCAAATAAATAAAAAATCAATGCAAACACAAGAATTGTAAGAAGAAAAAAACAAAAGTTTTGTACGGAACCTAAGTAGTCAGTTCAAAACTCCTGTATTATAAAAAAGATACTAACAGCGTAAATTATGTAATACTGTGATACAATAAAATTACTCGCCCGCTACGAGTACATTGAACTGAAGTAATATTAGAGAAAACCTAACTCGTAAAGTAAAGATAATACTATTAAAAAGATTGTGATA
>JAGDQP010002913.1:0-99208 GCA_022664845.1 Lepisma saccharinum
TTGCATACAATACGGCCCATAGTTTCTACCAGACAGACTGATACACATTTCTCGTTTCGAATTAAAAGATCTTTCCGTAGAGAATAAGAATAAATGGGAATGACGGTAAACAAGATAATAATATTATTATAATACTGTTATGGTCCCTTTCTCGTAAACTTTGATCCTTGCTCTGTGAAACAAAGATACGTAGAAAGTATATTTTTACACCTAATCATTACCTCACGTTCCTGCAACGATGTCATCAATTACAAAACGCAATCGTAAGCTTTTACTCCCTGTATCTCAATCAACATTCTGTGTGGTGCTGATTTAATACACAAAAGTGGTAGTCACGCTGGAACACTTCATTGTCTAGAATTAACACAGCTATTTTTACTGTGTAAGATTAATTCGACTGGTAGTGTAAAGGAGGGGACTATTTAATTCCTGTTCAAGTCAACCATTCACATTGAGATTCTTCCTAGCTTTTCATAGCCCACGCTTAAAATATGGGGATAGTAACTTACATCGCTATCCTTTTCTTCTCCCGTTGATCATAATATACGAACCACGATGGCATGTCAATAAGGAACAAACCTATGTCTTGTTGGAAGCGGAAACAACATAAGTGGGTTGTTTCAACAAAGTTATTGCTGGTTTGTTATAACTATCCGAAATCACACTTTTTTAACAACGGGAATGTGTCGAAGCTGACAATCTAATTGAATTTGGTTTTGATACACTTTTGCTGTCGTATCATTGCGTTGAAGGCCGAACATTTCCCAGAACTGTTTCGCCTTAAGCAAATCGCATGCTCCCAGCCTTTTACACAAGCCTCTTTTGAATCTGATGAACTAAAGGTCCATCCAAATACACCATTTAGCACCCTTGATTGTTCCGTTGTACCGTTTGATGCGCCGTTGCTGCTATCCGAATTGAGCGGCGTAGGGCGTAACGAAGGGTGTGTATCGACTGCACATCTAGTGTACGCTTGGATGTAACGTGTCCACCGTTTGTGCGGCTAGAAGCCACATTTGAAGAAGGAGAAAATAATGTGTTGATTTGAAGATATTAAATATGTGTGTGTTTTAGTTTTTTTTTAAACGTTAATCAACTTTTCTTAATAATTCCATAAATTTCCGCTAATAAATGCAATCGTTTGTGGAAACCAGTTGTTATGACTTACGGTGATTTGTGGCACACGCTATACATAACTGATTTCAGATCAGTTTCATTAGATATAATGGACAAATTTTACTTTGGTGGCTCTAAATGTGTAAAATTTACAGGAGAAATGTAATGTTTCCAAAGCGTGTGGAAGAGTTGAAACACAAAATAATACAGTTTCAAATTATGAAATGAGAGTTAAAGAGCTGAAAGTACGTTGGAGTGTTAAAGGCAATGTGCATAGAGTGTAATAAATATATCTCACATTACGTTTCTCTAACCCGTCTTTGCTCTTTCGACACTGTAGTCCGGGATTTTGAAGCATAAATACGCGCCATACAAAGCATTCATATAGTTCCGCATCTGTGGATAAACTAGAGTGTGTATTTAACGAAATAATAATGAGACATAGTTTTTCATAATACCTTATAAAGTTCTGGTTGTCATTAGGTTTTATAGATGTGTCAGTTTATTTGGAAGGGAATGGCGTAGAGACCGTACATATGTCTTAATAGCTGGCGGACCTGGGGACCCAAAAGTAAAGTTTATCCTAAATAATAGGGATACATTTATCCCTTACGCAAGCAACTTAACCTTTGTTAATTACCCATGTGTAACTTCGTACACATCAATTAAAAGAATGTAATGTTATGTATAGTGCGGACCAGGTAATGTAACCTATCACGGAGCTGCTCTATTGTAAACACTTCAGGGCCCTTGTACTCTTTTAACTTTTTCGTACTTGATACAATCTAGCCTAACCTTGCTTTAACGTGGTGTGTTGAGTCTCAGGCCAGAATATGAAAGACATGAGATTGCATGAAAAAGTTAAGAATATTAGGGTCGCGCAGTGATTATAATCGAGTACACCCGCAAACAAATTACTTTTGTTGTGTGAAGGTTGCATCACGTTCTAGGTGTTGTCATACCTAATGAGAAACGGTATTATTGGATTTTCTACACGGTAGAAAAACCACGTCGATAAGTTCACGAATTAATATAAACCTCATGCCAAGAATAGCATGTAGACACATAAGAAAAGGAAAGTACTTGGTTTAGTAGTAAATGGATGATCCGCTCGTGTAGAGCTTGTCAGTCTTCTCTTCAGGTTACATTAAATTTGATAACGTTGAAAATAAGAAAAAAATCTGACCGAGTACTCTCGGAATATTAATCCCACTCATGCTTTATTCTCAGGGGAACAAATCCACTTTAGGGTAAGCACTCTTCAATCAAACTTTTCCTAACCTAGTGTAATCAAGATTAATGAAAACTAGATTAAATTAACCTGTTACCCTAATGTGAGAAATTTAAACAACAAGAAAAGAAACTAAGTCAAAAAGTTCCGTATTTACTATAAATGGTCCACTATCGTATCAATAAAATTTACATGTACAACGTCGCAGATGGGATATTAAAAAAATTATTTCGAAAGTAAATTTACCTACAAGATTGTATCGGACCAGCCGGCTACCATATTTCTTAGAGAAAAAAGTCCAGATACAAGCTTAGTACAATTTATAATAGTAGTCTCACGAGATATTTTAGCGCTATGCTTAGGGGTTATCTACACAGCAGCAAGGAAACCCCTAGAGATGTGACCATGACTTGCTACCTGATTAATTTAACTTTTTAGTCTCCAGATATCTTACTGATAGGTGAGGGAGTCGACCACAGGTGACCTAGTTTCAAAGTATCATCCCCGTATTTACCTGGTACAACAACAAAACAGGGAAAAACTTCAGGCATGCAATAAATATCGACCCCGGACCTACCGAATGCAGATATCTGTTTGAATTGCTGCCCTAGAATATCTACTTTCGCCTCTTCACTTGTGTTTCTATGTGCAGGTTTGCATAACCAATTTTCTTTTTTATTATTATTTTATTACATTAAGATGTTCAAACCGCAATAACAGAAGTGCCTTGATTTGATATGTCACATAGGGTTCTACCCTTCTACTTACAATTCCCCGCCCCCCTCCTATTTGCCTTTGTAGAAATTCAGTGCGATGCTGCATGTTTTCAGATATTCTTCGAGGAAATTTATTATTTTCTCACGATCTGCATCTAGTAAACTGTTGCAATATAGTTATAACATTAGTTGATAACTTTCTGTTTAAAATTTTACTTTCTTCGGCCTGAGCCAAAGTTGCCCTTAAATAAAAATTCAATTCCCATTTCTTCGGAATAAGACCTTCAACATTCATACATGTACCTTGCGTCCATTAGGCTTTCAACTGTTATTACAGTAGTGCCATCTACCGTTTGAAATCGGAACACGGGGCTAAACAGAATACAACGGTACGATGCAAACAGTACACTCGACGGTGCACCGTTGGATTCAGTTACACCTTAAGTATAAATAACACTTGAAAAACGAAATAGAGCGAGTAGAGCCGTGACATAGTGGCCACAGCATCGAACTGGTACGCTAGTGGTCGTTAATTCCATTCCTACCCAAAACAACTTTTTAATTTCTTAAGACGTGGCTTAGCCCTATGGTTATTTTCATTCTTGTTATATCATGGGTATTTCAACCTAGCTTCCTCTAAACTAGAATAGTTGAATAAACCTTGTTTAATCGTTCCGGCTTGATTCGCTCAGTTTGCATCACACTGTCGCAATTGTCAAAAGAAAACTTTAATCACTTTTGAATAGTCAAAATATTATGTGAGAAAGAAAAGGAAAGAATGTTGTCGAAAACACAATCAAATAAAAATTTGTAACAGCTTAGTTTGCAGGGCCATACTGGTCAAAAATTTAGGTTAAGTAAATTGATCTAATGCTACAAACGCTAAAACCATCCGATTTTGTATCGTAGCTCATCCTATCGTAAATAAAATGGAACTACATAACTGACAAAGAACTTAAAACAGAAACTCCTAAATTATCACAGGAGACAATATTATGTGTTTGTTGAGTCCATTAAACATTAAACGATGAAGGACTTAAAAGTTGATTTTCGCATTAGGCCTGTTTTGTAAAATTCAATTCCTTGTTTCCTGTCGCCAGTCCTCATATATGACATAGGATAGATAAAAAGAATAACCTAATGTGTGTGTATGTGTAAGATGAATACAACTATATTAGATCAATGGAATACATCTCATACAGTATTTTACCCTACATTTAGGATGTGAATTTTAGAAAGTGTTAAATGTTATTTTATTTAGACTTAGGGGGTTGTTGAGACATATTCTCACTAGTTGAACAAGCGTTTTTCGGAATTCTGAATGGTACCGTTATAACGTTTCCCTTTTGATAGAATCATCCTAGCCTCCATCCCCTTTATTTTGTTGCGCATTAGATATGTGCAGTAGCATCTTTCTCCAGTATACGTTGCTTCCTTTTTTCCGCCCCCTTATTGTTTAGCAAATAAATGACACCCTGATATGACATGGAGAGTAATTACAGCTTAAGGAAGTATAGATTTAACCTTTAATTCTTAATTAGTTACATTAAAAGTGTCCTAACTCGAAAGAAAAAATGTCATTGTCTTATCCTTTGGTGGTAACTTTATGTAAACAAGTTGCAAAGCAACAATCCCCCATGATTCGATTGTCTCTTGGGTTTTTCTATGATAGTGTTCCGTCACCATATCTATATTATCATACCATATAGTATTGTAGTCAAGCAGTAATTCATTCCTGACGCATGGATATAGTAAAGTATGATTCAAGTCCAAGGAAAGTACATACTTTCTTCTATAGCTCTTCTACTACCCTACGTAGAAAGTGTAGGTACAAAAAAAATCCAGTCAACTTGTAGGCTGTACAAAAGTAACTATATGAACATATATGAGTTCTGGTTCACATAATAAATATAAAAACCCAAACTTCCATCTCTTTCTGAGTCCAACCATTTTGTCCGAAACATTTATTTTATGTTTACTTTTGTGTAATGATAAAATACTTTTTTCAAGTTACAAGTTACAAACTATAACTTGAGAGTGAAACGTTTTAAACATCATGGAAAACTTTTTTTTTCAAACAAAAATGAATCAGCAATTTTTGTAACTAAACACCTTTTGCGAAACACAAAAACATAAAAATCACTTTTGTAAACTTAATTATTATTTTTGTGAAAACAAAATTGGAACTATATTTTCCGTGGAAACAGGAGAAAGCGAAAGCAAAAGGAAGAAAGCGGTTTTGTTACTAAAAAAACCTTTGTAATGTTTATTCGATTGCATGTTGAATAGCATAGAAATTGCGAATTCCATCTTCCATGTTAGGACAGTGTTTTCTTATTTTAAAATTCAACTTTTCTCTATTTCACACGTATTCTATGCGAGACTCTTAGTACTTTCAATATTGTTGTATTCAAGACAATCACAAAAATCCTTGGTTTCATTTCCATACCAAATCGTTACACCCAGCGACAAGCTTTGTTTCTGCAAGTCCAGGAGTATTCACTCACTGGATTCGGAGTTAGTTATCGCCTCCTTAAAGGTTAAGAAAAATGTATATACCACTTGGATAAAAACAGTGCATGTTTCAGTAAAGTTTCGGTAAACCCGTAAACTTGATTGATTGATTGATTTGTTATTAACGCCCTAGTTTAACAAGGGTCGTGACCACTTGTGTGCCATCGGGAAACGAACCGGGGATCCTTAGATAAGAAGGCAACAAGCGTTGTCACTCGTCCTGCCGGGAACACAAAACACACAAGTGGTTCACCACCTACGTCTGTAGTTGCAACCAGCCAATAGCCCCTGCTAAAAGTTCGCCTAAGTCAAACAAATAATTTCAACCGACGTTAAAGTTATACAATTCTACGTGGCATGTGGAAACCTGTATAAGTTTTATTTTAATAATACAGCCTGATTTCTATGTAATCCGGCACGGTACAAATATCTTAAAATTTGTATACAGTTCACGGGCAATAGAGTATCATAAAGTTAAGTCTATATGCATGCACAACCAATATCTTTTGCTGAAAATACATCTTAGTAGTGGGGAGGTTTCAGCTTTGGACATATTAGTGATCGGGTTCGGCTCTGACACAATCGGTTAATTATAAACTTGGAGTCCAGTGTGCGTTTCGTCGACAATATTCTATGCAGCATTACTTGGAGTTTCTATTGACCATGTCGCATCTCTGATACATTAAATGAATATAAGTAGCCTTGACTTGTATAGTAAAACAATTATAGTTCACCACACATTGATGGTTTCGCCATTAAATGAATTCGATACGAGCCGGTCAGTGCCTTTATGTACCAGTTCGAAAACGAGCTCTATATTATTATTAGTAATATTTTCTAAGAAGAATAACTAATTCTGTTACACTTGTACTTATAATATTGGTTCTCGGAACGATGCTGCGAGTTCCGTATCAGTATATATAGTCAGTCTGCGTCTAAGCTATCCAAGGACTATAATTAAAACACAATGCAACCTATTCACAATTTTCTGTATTTTCCGAGACGAAAATACCCTTCTAGTTCCTTAAAAGGGATGACGATGTCCTTCTTTCTGCTTTCCCCACCTCCTCTCAGTCATTGCTCTCCGTCACTCCTTTGTATCCAGCCTGCTGTAAGAGTAATATTCAGTTTCATTAGTTTTGTGCCATAGTTGAACAAGGATACAGTTCAAGTCCGTTGCATGATAGACACCTAACGAGTAAAATTGTCACTTCATATTATTATTATGTCTCAATTTCCAAAATCTATACTCAATTTCTCTCTGCAAGGTCCAGTAACATTCTGTCATAGATGTCTAAAAGCGATCATGTACCTTCTACAAGTACCGAGTACCTATTAATATTTACCTGGTATTACTGAACTCAAAACAAAAGAACAAAACACGCTTGTGTTTACCTCATTACACACTATTCAGTTTAAAAAGGTAGTTCAACCACGCATGCGTACCATTGCTGGATGTCTTGCAAACAAACTATCAAACAAGTTTCAGTGGTTGGCTGGTTTTAAAATACAAACAAAGAATATGGAGAGGGCTTAATCTTTAGAGACAAACGTGCCGCATTGCATCTATTCACTTAAAAGTTACACCGCTCAACTCCAATTTCTCCTTATGATCATTTTCAATTTGTAATCATAAAGGTTCCGGGTTCATTCCCGCTCCGGACAAAAACAACTAAATACATTCGAGCCCACCTTAAAACTGTATATCTCATTATTGCACGGTTGACAGCTCTTTAGGATGTTATAGACAAGATCATTTGACAGTGAGGACCAGTTTTTATTTTGTAATTCCACCATTACAGGTGCACCTCTCTATAGGTATTGGCACAATTGGTTCCGGGTCCATTTAAAACTCTAGGTCCTGTCCTGCGACCATTGGCAACTCCGTTTGAATCTTATAGACTTGTCCATTTTTCATCATATCTACTCTTATTTTGTCATCAGAAAAGTTGGGGTTAAATTCGCGCCAAGGGTCATGTGGTTCGTAGCCTACGTTACACTGTAGGACCAGTGCTTAAAACATCTACGTCCCCTTTAGAAGGTTATAGACTAGTCTATTTTTCAAATTTACTTTTAATTTGTCATTAGAAAAAGTTCAGTTTAGGTGTTTGGTGGATCGAGGACTACGTTACACTGTAGGACTAACCTTGGACTATTCCCAACTCCTCTAGGTCGTCCGGTTTTCAATTTGTAATCAAAAATTCTTTGTGAGGTGCACAAAATTCCTTAGAAGCTTACCAACGTAATGGCAAAAATGGATACCACAGAGCAATGACAGCACTATGAACTATATGTGGCTTATCGGAATGAGTTGCATTGTACGTGGAAAACGTCTCCCGGATTAAGACCATACAAGAGATGTCTGCTAGGATTACTTAGGGGATATTTGATTCACTTTAGAGGTGCAAAACGCTAAGTCCGAGACATATCTAAAGCAATACATACATACAACATTATATTCAATACAACATAAGAACGAACATGGAAATCATCCAGATGCATGATAGGAATAACTGGGAAGGGAAACCATCAGGCCTAACATATTACGTCCGACCCATACCTAATGCAATACCTACATACAACATTAGATTACCTATGGAAACGACAAACACCTTCGAAATTCATTGCATGCATGCTCAGCATAACAACGGGACACCTGAGTTGCTTCAACGATGCAACACGGTAAGTTCAACACATACCTATACCAACATCTACACAAGCCATTAGACCCCTATGGGAACGAGAATGATATTGAAAAACTAGTAGAATCATGCTAGGGATACGTAGGAGGTTATTCGATTGGATTTACTGCTGTATATTTCCCAAATATAGAATTCATTCCATAATATATTTAATTCTCCACGGGAACGAGCCAAATCTGGCAAACCTCGTAAATTCGTCCTAGGCATACGTAGGATGTCATTCTATTGGCTGCCACCTCATTGCTAAAACATCAATCCTCTTGCGCTGCTTGATAACCTGTAGGTTTTATGGCATGTTTTTTTTATTTGAAATTCAAATTTTTTGTAATGTATATTTTTTGTTAGTGAATAAACCTACAATGAATATTTTGGGTGTGAATATAGCATCCGTTCAATTCTGTTTTATTGTTCAAATTCTTTTGTGGCACTGGGGAACGCCATCCCCACGCACTCGACCTCTTTCCACTACCTGGTCCTAGTGTACAATTGTATTTCTTCCTTCCAGATTTTTATCAAGATAAACTTCTGAAGTCGGGTATGTGAAAACTTATCTCTTTTACTTCCAATGCTTTTAATTTATTTGTGGCCTCTAGGCATAGAGTGATCGCTCACGTTGCGATAGATTAGAGGGAAGGATGTAGGAGTAAATCGTCTTGGATATAGGTTAACGGTATTATTCCGCTATTTGTGAACTTTAGGAATTGAAGGCTCACGTTGAAATAGGGTAGAGGGACGGATGTAGAAATAAATCGACTAGGGTCTAGGTTGAAGGTATCATCCCGATATTTGATTGGTCAGACTCATGACATTCTAACAATACCTTCGTTAGGATGGTTGGTCGGTGGTATCGGACCCATGGCCTCCCAAATGTGAACCTAACGCTTTACAAACTACATACCGTCCACTCAGTACTTCCAATAATGTTTAGCACGTCAATAATAACATGAGTAATTGCTTGTGGCTCGCAAGTAAACGGAAACTTGAACACGTTGTGTGAAGAAAGCTCCCAACCTGTACTTAGTTTTTCAAAATGTGTCAGTACCTGCGGTTTTATGTATTACGATACAATGATTTGTAAACTTAATAGTTCTTTTAAACTTTATGGCATGATATACCTAATATGTTCATCTCATTAAGAACCTAGACAAAGTAGTTAAGTTATTCCTCATTCGCTTTATTGTCTAGTACTATTTGTGTAGTACTTACGAGAGCTTCCAATAGCGTCCCGCACCGCACACCTTCCAAGATTCGACGCCCGGTCGTTCTGTTTACGTTCATTGTACCAACGAGTTCAGACATCCTTTTTTCGTTATTTCTTCCTCCCAGCAGGACGTCCAAAGACAAACGAAACTCTATTGCCGCCTACCAGATCTTTACTTCCATTTTTTCTTCTTCTTTATTATTTGGTTCACGTGGCATCCATTTCATACAGCTTTATGTCTTTCAATGTCTGTTCTCCCCGCCTGTCTTTTATTAATATCTAATATTTATCTGTCCCTTCATTATTGTTATTTCATGACATCTCGAAACCCATTTCACGCAACGATATGCCTTTCCACCAATACTTGACAGGGATCTTTTTAGTTAATTAAATTTTATTCACTGCGCTAAACCATTTTCACACAACGAAAGACCTCTACAACGATACTTGACAGACATCTCATCTTCAGATGTATGTTCTTACTTCATGGTTTTCGATAATATCAGAGATTTATCTTCGTCCGGGTCGGCTTACATCAATTACCCCTTTTCAAACGCCACCTGACACATTTTCTATACCTATTTCAATTCTATTCAATGAACTTTTTTTCACAGAATCTTTCTCATCGCACTCCCGCACGTAGCCGTGGGAAACTTCACGTATCTTCCTCGAGCGTTCTCCACAACAATAGCCTTCGTTAAGACTTTTCGTCGCAGTCAAGCTCTTTTCTTAAGATCCTCGATACAATTGGTTACCATGTCACGTCATATCTCTTTTGTTTAACTCGTTATCTGCTATGAAGGATGGGTGCTTCTTGCTGTACTAATTCAACCACACACCAATATTAACGCATTCTGTGTGTACACAAACTCTCATATGGGGAGTTTAGCGCTCAATTTCTATTTTGAAAAAAAAAATTATGTTTGGTAAATACTGAAATGAACACAGACATATTGACGTATAAACACCTATAGACTTAGCTCGTAACTTTTCTTATCATAGGTAGAAACAAGCAGACAGTTGCGTAACTAAGGACGTGTGGGGTCCCCCGAGACAAATCAGAAAGAGACCTCTGTTCCACTTTCTAACATCCATGATGAGTCAATAAAATTCCGAAGATTTATCTAAGACAACATAATTTTATGTTTATTAAAAAAATATGACGCTCATAAATCTGTTTTAAATTTTCTTGCTGTATATATAATATGTAATACAGTTTACCATTGCACAAAAACTACATGGTCTTCTTGGTATATAAATGAACAGACCGAGATTTAAAGTTTATTTATTTGAAAATCCGATACAGCTTGACAGTGAAATGCCTGTCCCAGCAATAAAATTATTCGTGGTTTAAAGTATAGTCGACTTGCCATTTAAGATTTCATTCATACACTACGAAAATACATTTCAACATTGTTTGTCCTCTTTCTTTCTTAAAGGAATAACCTACTCCTTTAAGATACTCAGTCAAACTAAATAAAATCAGGGGGAAAAGGGTACAAACTATCTCATTTCTAACATTTGGAATCATCTCGGCATTGCTTCCTTACGGAAAAAAACAAGGACAGGTTGGTAAAGAGAAGTGTTCAAGAGGTGAGGAGTGGAAATGCATTTTTTTAAAAATGCCCAAACAAGTTCGATATACTTACCTGCATGTCCCCGTCCTCTTTCCAGTCTTCCAGGTGACAAAGAGGTGAAAACAATCACATTATATTGGAAGTCATACGTTATGTTATGCTAAATCTATTCAGTTATCTGCTTCTTCTCTAAAATGTCAAATTTAGCACTTAGAACGTCTGGCATTTCCACTCTTCAATCAGCAAAGAAATTGATGCACATAACCTCACAAACCAGTTTAAAAAATACATACGAGAGTATATCAACATCATCAACTTTATTTTCAAACAAATATCATGAGAAATAAATATTTACATCTTAAATTGACACATGCATATTTAGAAGAAGTTAATAGAAACTCACCAATAATACATCGGGGGCCTGCTCACAACTTTCCGTAGCGACGTTCTTTCTGGGAGAGGAACTCGCTGTTTACTTTGTCGATACCATTATTCCTACTTCCTTCACTTTCGACTGAGTAATGCCAAATGGCCCCTCTTGTTTACAATCGAAAGGAAAAGGGAATTTGAAGACGGAAAGAAACCATAAGTTTTATGATTTGATTCTGGCCCCCTTTCTGAATTGGAACTTTATGCTCCGTTTCGTACCCTTGCTCCGTCGGATGCACCGTCGATTATTATCCGAATTCCCGCTTCGACAGAGCATTAAAGTGAAAGAAGCAATGGAGGACTAGATGGTCACGCTGCTGCCATGTTGAAAAAAAGGGTGGGGGATATTACATGCCAAAATTCCTTCTTCACTTGGGAGTTGGGGAAAATTAGTAGAATTCATCACGTGTAAGTTTAAAATGAACGAAATTCTACGCCTACGTCTATCTTAATCCATGTTGTTTTTTTTTTTATTAATTTCGCATCAAACTACCTTGAATTCGCATTGCTCAATACTCACTCACATTACACGCGGAGGGTTGTCAGCTGTTTCCAGGCTTGGGTGACATCAGTGAATTCGGCAGTGTGCAAAACGGAAGTGAACGTGACATAACACAACGGAACGGAACGGAGGATAATTGAATTCGGAATGA
This sequence comes from Lepisma saccharinum, assembly GCA_022664845.1. Classification (NCBI taxonomy): domain Eukaryota; kingdom Metazoa; phylum Arthropoda; class Insecta; order Zygentoma; family Lepismatidae; genus Lepisma; species Lepisma saccharinum. Next base: position 12,140 of record JAGDQP010002913.1, read on the forward strand.
AGGGGGGGGTATGTCCAATTCTTCATTTCGCTTTTTTTTTCAAATCTGCCAAGGACGAAAGAGATATTGAGCTATTCGAAGGAAGTGGAAGACCAAAAGATTTTGGATTCAATAAAAATGCTGAAGTGAAGCCATCCAAGTCATTGGTCCTGGCCAACAACTGTCATTAGTTATTCTTTGGCATGGCCCAAAGCTTAGGATCGTATAGACTGTTTGCGGCAAAGTAAATAAATAAAATACGAATTTCAATTGATCGCATATATTTCAAACTATTAACATACTTTTTCCTATTATGTCGGAAATATAAACAACTATATATATAAAAAAAGGCAAGTTACTGGACTTCGAAGTTAAACTTCATAAGTAGATCCCTTGAACCTAACCCCCCTCCCCCGCATTACGGGCCCGTTAGTTACGCCACTGCAAGCAGCGAAGATGATAAACAACATAATTATATATAACAGTTATTTATTCTTTTGGCAGCGAAGATCAACAATTATATCTTTTTACCTAAACTGTTATAAATAATAGCTATTTTTCAAAAGTAACAGGTATTATAATTATAACAATTAATGAAAAAAATTACTGTTATAAAAATATTAGTAGTTATTTTTCGCCCATCACAACTACACAGAAGGATAATTATATAGTATGTTCTATTGGTACAAACATTTGTGTCTGGGTTTGCCGCTCTTTCCCAAGCAGAATGTGTACTGAATTGAGTTCCTCTTAATTAAAGTTACAGTTATAGACATTAGATATGAAATCACTTTGTGCTTTCAACTGATTATTGAGTTTTTTCCCCGCTATATCACATATCCATGTGGCAGGAGTGCACGGACTAATACGTTCACACTGTGATTTCTAGGAAAATGCGCGAGCATGTCCTTTCTGTCTCCTCCGCCCACACACAGCTGAGCTTAGGCAGGCATTTGTGTCTTGTGAAAGTGGAAGCCCCGCTTGTAAGTTGCAACGAGTGTAGTGCGTAATTAGCACGGATTATCAACAGAAAGGAAAATGAAAATTTGGACTTCTGAACATATTTTTAAGTAAGTAGCTGCGTTGTACAAACTTTGTACTTCTGTCGTGTCTTTTCATGAGTGTCCGCTACGGAGAATATGCAGATCACTGTCTGACGAAATAGTAACAAGAGTAGAAATTAGAATAAGATTGTGTCAGTTGTACCTTTGGACAATTCCGGTGACAAGAGTGAAGTAACCGCTGGTGATTTCTGTTGTTTGCAAGAAGCGAACAGTTTCAATCATTGAATTCATTAAATTCGACATTCAGCGTTCAAGGACGATGTGTTGGTTCCGGAGGATACTATTATTTTAGTTACTGCTGATATTCTTTTTTCTCTGGGATCAAAAAAAAAGATAAAGTTACAGTTCTGTTGTTTCTTTGTCTGTTTACTACGTGTTCTTTTCCTAAAATATTGACACATTGATCTAAATTTCTTAATTTAGGGAATGCGGAAGCGAGGGGGCATTGTTTTATTGTATACTGAAGGTTACAGGGTACCTTTCCTTTTCAAGTTGTTACGCAACATTAGGATTGACTTTGAATATATGTATAACGTATTGCCTGGATTATTTTTAAGGGTTTGTTATGCTAGGCGTTAACTTTAAAACATTTGGTAAATTAATTTGTTGTTTTTTTTTTTTTCAATTTGTCTGTTTTTCAACGCTTTTGATATAATGTCATTGACGTACACTTACTTTTTTCGATCAACTTGAAGTCAAGTGAATGGATATTCTGCACCACAAATTAAAATAGTGATAAGAAATACTAATTTAACATGCCTTGGGCGTTCTTTTTCTAAACCAGATTTTAAGGCCTTTAGTCAACTTTGACTCAGGTCGTTTCTAAACCTGATCTTTCAATTCATCATAACCTCCTTGTAGGCCTCTCTCGTTAGATAGCAGTTCTGAGCGACTACCTCTGCGTACTGCAGGATATACGGTACGCCGTTCAGTTTTAACTGCGTGAGTTCTATTAATTTGGTCACGGCAATCTTATTATTGCTGAATCATAAACCTGAACTTAAACTGTGTATGCATTTGCTTTCCTCTGCTCTCGAACCAGCAGTAGAGTAGGTATGGTTTGAAACTTCGTTGACATTTCATTATCAGTCCTGTTTTGACATTCTGGAAAACCGATAATTTGCATTACTCTCGTTTTCGTACAAAAATTATTACGTTGTCGGTATGTAAGTGCAAAAACATACATATTGTCTTATTAGTACGCTTACGAATGCTATATAAGAGAATCAGCTACAATAACTGTTTTATGCTAACACCAATCCAGAACCTATTATTTTTCACTTTTCCAGCAACATGTCTGTTGGGCAGTGCCTGCATTATAGCATTCGAAACAATAAAATGAACATGTAAAGTACATATAACGCCATACAACGCTAGTAGCCAATATATAGAGGATTAACCATGGGTACTGTGAGTTTATTGATCACATGGGCCCTTGCACGCTTTCATTTCCACGCATTTTAATACGTTTCTGGTTGTCTATGGCAGAAGTAGTAAAAGCGCAGGAGTACTTTAGTATTTCCATCACACATAGTTGAAACATAGAAACACACATGTCATTGTTGTAATAGTGGTGCTGAGTTTGTGAAACCCACAAAGGCAGCTCTGCAATACAATAAGCATTTAAAAGGCCAGGCAGAAGATAGAATGTTACGTTACTGGGAAAGGAATCCGATATGATTAACCCTGATGTTACCACTTGAGAAGCTATCTTGTACCCGTACGATTTTCTGAAATTTATATAATAGCAATTCTGCTACTCTCGGACGTTTTATTGGCTAACGTTGTGAATTTCCCTTTCAATTTTTCATTTGTTATGAATTCCACTTTGTCGCGATTATCGACCGAGTCTTTCTTGGTTTTCCTCGTGAGAGCACAAATTCATGTTGATAGAAGACCACACGGTAAGTTGAAATATGTATGGGGGCTGTAAATACTCTATTGCGCTGTTTGTGATTTTTATTGAATAGCTTATGTAAAACGAAAGTAAGATTTTTATTTAAAGGAACCTTCACAATGATATGCTAAAACTAGTGAACGATGAAGTTAATAAGCTACAAATGATATTCTTCGATAGTATTTGAAGATCTGTTGTCTTTTAGTATGTGTTAACCGAAATCTGCAGTATTACTCTCTGAGATACTGATTTAAAGGGTTTGCCTAACAAGTTAGTATTGGCTATTGACTCTTGACATTCATGTTACTGGGCAACGATACAAAAATGTTCGGGTCTAGCATCTATTGGGATTTCCCTTGACATTATTGTCCTTGTTCGATGGAATTGTACGTTTCAGTCACCAGTATATTTACTACTGATCTGAACTGAACTTGACAAGATAGGCTATTCAACACTGGCTCGTTTCCTTATTTCAACTTTAGTACTTCTATTTGAATGTAAGTGCGTACGATTCGTTGAATTATTAACGTCCTAAACGAGCTGGTGAGCTTCTAAGGACGGAACCTATAATTTTTGGTAAAGTTTACTCCAAGCCACTGGACCCCGGCGGGAATTGAACCCGTGACCACGCGCACAGAAAGCTAGCGCGCTAACCTCTCGGCCAGTCTAAAAACATGTGAGTTGCTAGTTCATGTTCATTACGGATAGTCCCAATATATGCAGTGTTTCCAACAACCTGGAAGTCCTTTAAAAGTCAGGGAATGTGCTTTTCAGGATGGAGTCCTGGAGGACAACTCATGGTATTTATTTTCAAATAAATTTTTTATTGCAGAGTCAAACTTATTCACATTTTACGAACTATGGTTCGATAGCGTCCCCCCCCCCCCAAAAAAAAGAATAAAAACTGTTTGAATTTGTATGTAATCATTATGCAGTGAAAAAGTGGGAGTTTGCAGGATGGAGTGATGGAGCTCTTGTGTCTTCTGTCTTTCTTTGCAAGACTCAAAATTATGTTCATCTGAAGATTCCGGACCAAGTATTAGTGGTATAGTTCTTGATGATTCAGTCCATCACCATCAGATGTTTTGAGAAATCCAAAGGAACTGGTATTGGTGTAAAATTTCGGATCTCATTAAATTTTGGAACTGTAGAAAAGTGTTTTGGGAAGGAAGAAGTCCCTGAAGCTGAAATTGTATGGGCCGTAAAGCTGGTATCAATCCTTGCTACGTTCAGTTTTCAAAGCGCTTTTATTGACATTTTTAAACTGGTGCTCAAAACCAGTGCTGTTACCACACAGTTCACTATGGGTCCAATTAGAGTTTCATATGGGTCACAGACTTGCGTCATACTTCTTTAATGAATTAAGTGACGATATCTTACGGCGATTTTTTTGTACGTTTTAATAAGGTACTTAACAGAATTATTCGTTGTACTTTGTGTTGATATAATAATTCACAGCCATATTTAATCCACTACTGGATGAGGTCTCCCGGAGGGAGGAGTTGGTCTACTGCACCCACACTGACTGTACGTGTTGGGGAAGGTGAGCCGAAGCTCCCAAATGTGATCGCCGCTGTCTTTTATTCACAGCAACTCCCTTACTGCATCACGATGCTGGGTGGGGTGGGCACCGTTTCAAACCCTCTCGCTTTGCGAAAAAAAAAAATCCCTTTGCAGAGCCGGTAGTAGTAAAATGCTAGTTGAGTGACTCGTTCAAGGATGACTGTTGATCAAGCCTATTTCTGCCTACTCCCATACGAGTGTAATTAGACAAATGCGTTTTTGCAGTTAATAAACCTTAGAATTTTAAATGTTGGCTAATATTTAAACAATATTGAAAGCTGCTGAATTTTCTGTTTCGTTTAAAGATATATTTTAGTAGTAGTAAGTGCTATAATAGTATTGAGTTCGATAGCATATGCGTCTTTTGTGTTACTAGTGTAATTGTATTTACAGCCATCCTTGGGAAATGGTCGCACAAGCAGCGTGGAGAAAATATCCTAACCCAATGAATCCTGCAGTTATAGGCACCGATGTTCTTGAAAGGAAAGTAGTAGATGGCGTTCTGCATACACATCGTCTGGTCAGCTCGAAGTGGGGCTTCCCGCGGTGGGCGCAAGCGGTAAGTATTTCTTACAAAATTTTTACATCTCAAGAAACAAAACTATGTAGATGGTAAAGGGATCCAAGGAGATGGGACACTCACAGTCAGAGATGACATTACTGCAGCTTCGAACTTCCGGAGTAACACTTGCAGAATATGCAAACCAACTAGGGTGTCTACGTCATCAAACTCAAATACTGTTGTGCTTTTGTATTACTGGTGTTGGATACGTAAAGTTTTGATGCACGATGTGTCATGAGAAAGCAAATGAGTTGGCAACGAAAGTTAAACTTCAGGATATCCTTGGCAACGTGAGCTGTTACTTCAGGCGCTGCTAGAGTGAGTTGCAAACCAAACAGTGGAGTTTTCTTCGTAACCAGTTCATTTGTTATCTAATCAATGCCGCATTTTACGTCAGAAATATTGAACATTCAACACGGGTAACACGTTGCACAGCATACGTATGAACAGAGAAATAGTGCCACCAAACGTCTGTATTCGATCTTTTATGATATGATTCAGGAATTTTGGCGAAGTTTTATATCCTTCAGACGTTAACCCAGAAGTTTGTAGTTGCAGTAATGCCATGAGTTGACATCTCTGACCACGGCTTCCTGTCTCAAATTACTTGTTGAATCCCTCTGTTATCATTATCATTTTGATTCTCTTGATCTGAGACACTATAAAATTCTTAGTTATGCATGGGACTATAATGAGTGAAAAAAGCCTCTGTACGCTGCAATAAGTTCTTCCTGGTCCGATTTTTACGATTGTTCTCTTCAGCTACCTTCTCAGGAATGAGAGAGGAAAATATTTCAATAAAATTAGTGAAAGATGTAACCCGTCTTGTTTCGTGAGTTTACCTATAAAAATCTCTTGCGTCGAACGACTATGTGTATATCCATTGCAGATGTTTGTCATCCACGAAAAGTTTCATTTTAAAATATATTTTCGCACACAAAATTATTTCTACCGATCGAGGTAATCCTATTATCTGGGGCGTTTGGCCAACGTCTTGGAAGGTCACGGGCTCCCATCTCATTTGTTTGCCAACAAGCATTGTAAGCATATAATCGAGACGGACCGAAGTTAAAAAGTTTCTAAATTGACCTATATAAAGTTGTTTAGCACAATTTATAGTAGATTCTCCGGCTCGCCCATAAGATGCTTACAGCTTCCATAAGTGCAATGTAGAGTCACGAATCTATCTTATGAGATTTTCCAGGTAGATATTCGTAATTTTTTTACTTTGCGTAAGCATGTTTCTAGGGATATACTTCCTTCATATATCTTTCCGTGCTGTTTATATACTTTCTTAATGGAAGGTAGAAGCTTAAGGCGATGGGGTATCGTAACCAGTGAGAGTCATGCAAATGTGATACAAAATATTGTTCTTCTCCCAGAAGAATAATATGATGCCAGAAAGACGTTTTCGAGGTACGAGCGGACGAGGCGCAATGTTTTTCAAAACAAATATAGTCACTGTTAGGCTAATATTTGTTACAAAACGCTGAAAATTACTTCGATCTCTATTCATTCAAGACGTTAATTAGCTTCTCGAAAGTACTGATCGTTATTTTTAGCATGTATATATTTTGGTTCCAAGCGCGGGATTTTGAAAATGGGAACAATACCGAAGGTTATCGTTAGGCCAACCAAAATTAACTAGCAATGGGCAAGGGTTGAAAAGCTAGGGGGGCGCGTACCAAACTTAGGATTTCACGTAAATGATATAAAGGTAATATGTCGGCTTAAATTTAATATCGTAAAAATGTTATTACCCTTTTCACAAGAAACTATGTGAGGTAAATATTGAAATTAACATATAAATTGATAGTCGCCATGGCCGGGACTCGAGCCAGAATCTCCCAGTTTCCGGTCGTGTATGCAGTCCATTACATGACCACGGCACGTCCTATTTCTTGTGTATATTGAATGCCTCTCAGCTTCAAGTTTCTGGTTATGACGTGAAAGCACTCCATACGTTTGGAGATTTTTGTAGAATTCGTCTGCGATCATGCAGTTCGAAAGAATGGGGTGCTATTACATTTTTCACAAGAAACCTTGTATGAGGTAAATTTTGAAATTAATAACAACAAATTAACAATATAAGTCAATATTTACCTCACACAAAGTTTCTTGTGAAAAAGGTAATAACATCTATTCTTTCAAACTGAATGGTTGCAAATTCCTCAACATGTGGAGTGCCTTGACTTCATGACCAGTTACTAGGAGCTGGGAGAGTGTTAAGGTATAAGGAGCATTCTATATACATAGAGAATTAGCCTTATTGTAGTGGACAGCATACCCGACCAGAAACTCAGATCCGGGTTCGAGTCCCGGTCACGACGACTGTCAATTTTTTTGTTTTAATTTCAGTGAATATAATTTGGTTGGGATAATCAAAACAAAACCAAAAATTGTATAAATGTAGTGCTGTACTAAAGGTAAAGCTGTGAACGGCGCATGGGGAATGTGGAGGTAGCGCTCCACATCTTCTTGACCTACGATGCTGTGAGGTGGGGTGGTCAGTCCCACGCTCGACCGCTTTTACCTTCCTAAGGTGCCCAGGAGTACCAAGGTAGTCAATTTGATAGGAGGCTGAGTGCACCTCAGAGCACCAGGCGAGAAAAGTGTGAAGTGTCCTGGCCGGGGGAAGCGAAAAGGCTAATTGTAAGTTACATTCGGCACTTAACTTAAAATTTAACGATCCAATATGCCTGAAATGGAGGAGATCCAATAATCTAGAAGGAAACATATGTTGAGGAAGACTATGCTGTCTTGAGCTGGATTTAAAGAAATTTACTTTGTAATGGGTGGCATGTAATGCATACAGGAGCTAGGGGATTGACACCCAAATCCCTGTTATGGTTGGATTACACCAGAGTTCAGCCTTGAGCCTGTACATCTTCAACGTAGTGATAGACGTTATAACTCAGGATGTGAGAGATGAATCCACCTGGTGTATGATGTTTGCCGTTGATACTGTACTATGTAATATTAATAGGACAGAACTTTAAACTAGAGAGTTGGAAGAAGTCTCTGAAAGATAGTCCTAAAGTTAGCAGAAAGAAAACCGACTATCTTGAGTATAACGGAGAAGAAAATGGAGAAGTGATGTAAGAAGGATTGAATAAAGTGAAGTTTTAAATATTTAGGCTCATCTGTTACAAGAAATGGCGATTTGCACTCTGAAATAACACACAGAATGCAAGAGGGGTGGGGAAATTGGAAGAAAGTATGCGGCGTTCGCTGCGACCGCAGGATCACAGTGAAGAATAAAGATGATTTACAAAACAGTGGTTAGCTCAGCATTGATGTACGGAGCAGCCAATAAAGAAAGCACAAGAAAAGAGATTAGATGTTACCGAAATGAGAATGCTACGATGGATGTGTGAGATAACAAGATGAGACAGAGTGAGAAATGTGAGTAGAGGAAAAAACACTGTTGTAGAGATATCTAAGAAGATCAAAGAATAAAGACTGCAGCGCTATGGACATGTAATGAGAAGAACAAATGACTATATAGTCAGAAGAGTGATGACATTGGTTAAGGTTAAGCATGATCTCGGGGAGAAAGGTCTGCCAGGGGAAGAAGTTCAGGACAGGGCTTTGTGGAGAAGACTTCAGAAACGTCGAGCTGAGTTGAGTGGGAGAAGGAGAGTGGGCGGAATTTAATATTTTTATTAATGTAGAGAGGCGCGTTTGCTCAATGGTTGGGCACCCGCCTCAGGTGCTTGGAGTCGTCAGTTCCATTCCTGCTCATGCCATGTGGGCTTAGTGGTGGACAGATACCTTGTGCCTGTGTTTTTTCGCTTCCCACTTCATTCCACCAATTCTCCCATCATCCATTCAGCCTGAGCCAAATTTGCGTAAAGACTTAAAAATTAAATTCAAATTTTATTAATGTATGTGAATTTTTGGTATCAGTTTCTAACACATTGCAATAAATAATCACGCTCCATTAATTAAGAGGGCAGTTGTTAAAAAAATATTATTAGAAATGTCAGAGGTCAAAAGTGAAAGTATTTACGTAAACAAGACTTACAGCAGAAAAGTAGACGATACGGACTTCTGCCATATCATGTTGGTACTTGCAAAAAGTCACTTGCAGAAAAGAAAAATAGAAACGGTTAATTAGATTCTGCATCAAGTTGCCACTTTTGAAAACAAGAACAACGTGGTTAAATTTACTAATGTAACTTCATTCACAGTAGTAATACCATATTTAAGAAATATTGTTTGTTTCTTCGACTTTCCAATCAATCCGATTTTGAAATGCTGAGAAATAAATAATAATCTCTTCCTATGATATGACAACAATGCTGAAAATGATTTTCGCGTAAAGGTGGTGGATTTTATCCTTATGTGATAAATTTGTCGTGATTATGCGCCTTCTATTACAAGCTGAGTTTTGTAACGTACTTGAGTGTGCTAAGTTTGGAGACAGTTGTGCCAAACGCCATTTTTTAAATTTTATTTTAAGTAAGCGATGCTAGAGTTAAAAGTGTATGAAAACGATTAAAATAATACTGCACGTGTTCTGAATGCAGCGTTAGATGGATTAGATTTAACCAATTTTATCTTAAAGTTTAAATGGTGAAAATAAAAACCGTTATTTATAAAATTGTTCATGTGACAGGACATCGCGACGGGATTTTTCCCCTTCAGTGTCAGCAGACGAAAATCGGAATTCCACCAACTACCTACACTTTTCCTTTTGTTCAGATCAGTCACAGATTCTAGGACTGTCCTTATGCTTGCGAGCCTAAACAAGAAATTGAAATTAATTGCTGTATTTGGCGATATCATAGTAGTGCAGTCGTCAAAGTGTTTCAAAGAATAGCCAAACGTCATATTGGCATGAGCCTCCTAGTTTCAATATTGTGAGTAAGAAATTAATCTCCGTGTGTATCAACGGATTAGGACAGCCACTTTCGTTTATAAATGTAATAACCACTTTGAGATTGGGAGTAGAAGCTTGTGATCTTCAGCTCAACTTTCGGCTACACTTTTTGCTACCAAATTGCCAAAATCTGAACAGGAAATAATTTTCACCAAGTGAAGTGTGTTCATTTAGATGGAGTTCTAGATTAATTTAGAATGACATAAGTGTTTAAATACATGCATCCGATTATACTAGAAGTGTCCATTGGAGTACGGAGTACATCTGAATATGCAATGGGGATGAAGAAAACACCATCACTTATTTAAACCTAATTTTCAAATTCAAAGCGCGGATGACTTCTGAGTGATTTTTCGCTTTTCCTAAGAATATTGAAATAAAAAGTTACGTATTACAGTGTGTTTTGATTGTTCATATGGTGCTTTTCGTAATATTTTCGGTACATTCCGTAATATTTCTTCGTCTAGAACAAAATAAAACCCTAAGACGAATATGCACATTATTAACAGTCAACAAGATATATATTCTTCACGTGTTCTTTGCAATTCCAAACTGTTCAGGTTGTTTATTTTGGTTTATTAGCGCACCCGTATGAACGCCAGTGAATAAGGGAACATACAGTGTTTGCGCTGTCTGTCAGTCACCCCTTAGATCGCAGCAACTAAAGTCCGACAAAATTGAGCCATACACAGTTGGATTCGCCATGATTTCAAACGGTGGTGAAAAGTATGACTTTGACTCTAAAACTGACAGGTACTTTTCATTTACTTAGTTTTCTCCATTTTCCTATGTATTTTGACATGGTATGTTTGTCCCCCCCCCTAGATCTCAGTAACTATAAGTCGCACAGAGATGAACGACACCGTTGGATTCGTCATGGTCTGAAAGGGCGGGGAAAATTATCAATTTGATTTAAAAACTGGCAGGTCCTTTTGAATCGCTTATTATTCTCCATTTGTGCCCCTCCTAGATCTCAGTAACTACAAGTCCGACAGAAATGAGTCATACACCATTAGATTTGTAATGGCCTGAAACCGTGGAGTAACCTATAACTTTGACCCTAAAACTGGTAGGTCCTTTCCAGTCACTTAGTATTCTCCATTTGTGTCCCTTCTAGATCTCAGTAACTACAAATTACACAGAGATGAACGATAAACCATTGGATTCATCATGGTCTGAAACGGTGAGGAAAACTATGAATGTGACTCTAAAACTGGTAGGTCCTTTTCAGTCGCTTAATATTCTCTATTTGTGCCCCTCCTAGATCTCAGTAGCCACAAGTTCGTCAGAGATAAGCCATACACCGGTGGGAAAATTATGACTTTGACTCGAAAACTGGCAGGTCCCGGCATGCGCTTAGTAATCTCCATTTCTCCCTATGACTTTGCCTCTAAAACTGGCAGGTCCGGGCATTCGCTTAGTAATCTCCAGAATTTTTAGAGGGACGCTTTGGCGTTGTCTACAATAAAACTATTACTTAGCTTGTTTATTATTACTAGAGCAGTAGTTGATCTAGTTTCTGTTAAACTGCTCTATGCGAAGGTAATTCTTTGTGTTTGTATCGGAATTTCTTTTGCACTATGGAAGCTTCAGTATGGTATTGAAACTAATGACCTTAATGTAGGTGGAGTTCGCATTGAATTTCAAGGTTGTATGTTACCAACCGTTGGTTACAGCGTTGAAAACCAATGTGAATACTCCCGACACATTAAATTAAGGCAGGCTATCCGTTTCATTGCTGAGATGAACAAGTCAAGTATTGTGCCCATGCACAGTCCCGCTTGTTAAATTGAATAGACGTTCTACTGTCGGTTTCCAGTTTGCTTTGATTATTTTCTTACTGTCTTCGTTTGAAGTAGAGAATGCATTTCGGTACGAGTGATTTCTGCTTTTCGTAAGTTCATGTCTGCTGTATTGGTATGATATAGGACATTGGTAAAACGGTGCATGGTCAAACTCTGCACATGCTGACCAGTCTTTTTTTCTGCTTTCCCTCCCCTTCCCCGCAAATGGAAAATTTCAGTATGATACTTTGTATCGAGGCCGGGTATCATTCTGTGAACAGTGCAAGAAGATAACGCATCAAAATCTAAGACCCTAGATAAGTATTTCAAAGCGACAGTGACCTTCAGACAGCTGTAGGAGAATTATCACGTCATATATCGGTGTGATGGCATCAGATCGACATTGTGTTACTGCTATTCCACGATAAGGATCCGGATACTGACGAGATGATTTTTAAAATTGCGCAATAATTATATACCAGAAGTGTGACACGAACCAGCTTGAAGCATTTGGCTCAAATAATCACGTGCAAATATTTTCTGAATCCTCAAATAGTTTTGTAATATGTATTTTTTATTAATTGCTTAAAGTGTGTCCTGACTTTGGAAGATTATTGAACATTTTGGAGGTACACCAGTAATTTGGGTTCGGGAAAAAGAGTAATTTCCAGCATCATTTTGAGAAAGCTAACGATTTAGTTGAAAGCACAGTTTTCCATGTTGCATAGATTACTGCATTTTAGACACGTTTTATGCGTGTCGTTTTGTGTCGCGCAGCTTGAAAGCAGGTTGCAACGAGTTTTCTTTTGTACCGTTTTAACACCTACAACATGTCGCTTGAATAGCTTGAAAAAGAAACGAAGAAATAAAACGGAGGAAGAAAAAAGATGATGGTGGTATTGCCAGTGCGTTTTGTACATGAGATATAGTGCAAGCAACTGCCCTAAGAACGCCTGGCAAGCTCTGGAGGAAAAGCACAACCTGATTGTTTATAAATTGGCCCTATATTCATTGTTTAGCTTCTTGCGTTCTGTAGGACACGAACGGCAGACTTTCAAAACGTGGCAGCAGAAAATCGCGCCGCAGTTGCATAAACACACTCATCTACTTCCGTTTACAGAACGTGTTGTTTGTGTTGCTCTCAAGTCGCTTGTGAATCGTGTTTGCATAAAAGGTATCGTTGTTGGAAAAGTAGTAAGCCTACTGTTTATCTGGTAATAGGGAAGATCTGTTCCAAAGAATTTCTTCGTCGTTGGATTTTCCAATAGAACCACCTTCCTCATCCTTTCTCTCGGAGGAGAGCTCGTCGACGAACGTCATCCCTCAACATGTGATGTACGTAGGCTACACTTGCGTGTTCAACTCCGAAAATAAACCAGATGAATGTTGGAATAGTACTTTAAGCCATTGTTACTTCCTTCCGATATTTCCGAATCGAAGGAGGTGAAGGTAAAGGTTACTGTGAAGATATTCGTATAGTTTATGCATTGTGAAAATCTGGATATGTATGTTAATGAAAATAAATATATACCTTACTTGTTAAGTTCATTGTAAGTTCAGTGGGTACAGTGAAAGAGACTTTCGTGCTTTCGCTTAACGCTATTTAAAGTGCATTCCTCGTAGGTTAGTTTGCCAAGTCATTACGTAAAAGCTGGCCTACTTCACATGAACAGCATGAACAGTGGGTTGGCAGCGCGCCAAACCAGCTGACCTTCTCAGGAGCAAGAACTTGAATATGTGTTATGATGTAATTTTGTGAAGTGGACTTGAGCTCAATGCTGTAGAGCAAACCTATGCTTAGACGGCAATGTTCAAGGATTAACTGCCATTGTCTGTTGCGAGGACAAAATGGTCTGCATTGTCAAGAGCACGTGTAATAAGTTGCAACGTAATTGTCCATTTAAACTTTGTTACTTGTGAGCAAAGTATCAGATGAAAGGAAAATAGGATAAGATAAACTTAGATACGTATAGCGAAGCAGATTGACATTATGGTCTCAATATAGCCTGTTCACTTGTCACACAAAAGCAGGGGCGGACTGGTAACCAATGGGCCCACCCGGGTCTCGGAGTGGGCGTTGTGGCGCGTGAGCCCCCAAAACACGTTTCAAGGGTCTTCCAATACCCTTCATGGTAGTGGACCCCTAAAAAAATTGCAAGAGGCTCTTAGAATACTGATCAGGTCTCAAACTACAAAGACTGAAGTAAATATAGTGTTTTAAAAAGAATATGAATGCATTATGTGCACTTCCATTCAACTTTACATGGCCCCTGCTGACGATTTGTGAGGCCTCTATAGTAGGCGTGCTGACATTGTAACTTAATCACTACCTTTATGTTGATCGTAGCAAGTCTTGTGTAAAAATAGCTAAATTTTTAAGACCAGGAAGGCCCTAGCGCTACCAATAGTAGCAAAAATGAATTAAATGGTCTTTATTGGTTAACAGTACACTTCAAAAAAATAAATTAAAAAGCTTTTTAAAACATACTTTCCTTTTTTAAAAAATAAAACAATTCTTACTAAAAAGCAAAAACTAATTTTGTTTATGAATGACTGAAAAGAAAAGCATGAGGCGCTCTCTCATATAAAGTCACTTTATAAATTCTTCAATACCGGCATGCGCACCCAATGCTTTTCTTTTCAGTCATGCACATACAAAATTATTTATTTCATAGTACGATTTTAAAAAAAAAAAAGTATGTTCTTAGAAAGTTTTTTTCTTTTTTTAGTTGATATTTGGATACATTTTCTTTACCCTATATATTGTCTGTCATCCAAATCCTAAAGTGTTCTGCAACCAGTCAAAATCAATATAGTTGCGGGTAGTATTTATTTTGGGATAACACTAAAGAGTAAAATATGCTTTTAAAATATATACATGCACTGGAGTCCCGGCAAAAGTTCGAAATATCCAGACCTACACTTTTTAGTAGGCCTATGTCCTTGAGCTTTTTATAATGAACAGTACCGTACTTTATTTGCAGTATGTAATTAAAATTGTACCTCTGTACTTTGAGTACAATTTCTTTTACGTTGTATACAAAATGCATGTTTAAATTTAAAAAAAACAAATCTTTTCCCCTTTTTGAGTTAGTTAAAAATAATTTGGCATATTTTTCCCTGGGTTCTGTTCGGTTTATCCGGATTTTCGGATTAACGGGACTCTACTGTATATAGAAATATATTAAAGTAACAATGGAATATCGAATTGTCATCCGACTTACGTGGCTGTGTAAAGTTTCATCATTGTATGATGTCCGGAATGAGTTAAATTAAGGTTGTAAGATTTGAGGACACGATGAATCATCGTGAGTTAAAGGAAAGCATATAAAAATATTTAAAAAAAACTTTTTAAAGACATACTTTGCTTAAACAATTCGTACTAAAAGTAAAAAAAATAGTTTTGTTTATGCATGACTAAAAAGGATGTGGCGCGCCAATTCAAGAATTTATAACGCGACTTGTTTCCTCAGTCACCAGGCAAATTTTCGAGAGGGAACGTTCAACATAGGTCCCGCTGGACGCCTTCCCGAATCCTCCTCTATCCCGGCCTGAGCTTTAGATGCCTAAAGGCCATAACAATTAAAAAAATATTGTGGAACAAAACTACGAGAAAGAATCAAAAAGTAAATGAGTATTTTTTTACAATAAAACCGATATATTTGCAGAAAGCAATATATACAATTTAAATAGTGAACATTGTTCTGGTTCTCAACTTAACCACAATTGACATTAATGCACTTGTACCAACGTGACATCAACTTTTCGATGCCCATAGCGTAGAATTCGTTCGGCTGAGAGCGAAGCCATGAAAGCTGTTTTCACCTCACCGTCGCTGTGTGTTCCAACATGGTGTTGCGTTAGAGGTCCAAACAAGTGGAAGTCTGAGGGCGCTAGATCTGGACTATACGCTGGATTTTGTAGTACTTCCCGCTTCCAGGAACGCAGTTTTTCCGACACTGATGCAGCAACATGGGGACGCACATTGTCGTGAAGAATGATGAGCTTATCCAGTGGCTTTGACGCATAGCAGCTCGTAGGCGTTCACAGTTTCTCCTTTGGTCAGAAAATCAGTAAGAAGCACTCCTTGTCTGTCCCAGAACACAATAACCATGACCTTTCCTGCTTGAGCATCTTGTCTTGATTTTTTTTTTGGGGGGGGGGGGAGTTGTTGAATTTACAGGCCATACTCTGTTGCTTGGGTGTAATGAAATGCCCACTTTTCATCTCCGGTGATAATGCGTTCAAGGAATGCGTTTCCCTCCCTGTGGTACCGAAACAAATGCTCCAAACTGCAAGCCTGCAATGGTGTAAGCTGCCTAGGGACTCATCTCGCTGACACTTTTCGGTACTGAAGGTCTTTGTGGATGATCTGAAATGCAGTTCCATATGAGATGCTCACTGCCCGTGCTATTGATGTGATCGTTGAACACCGGTATCGCCGAATCACTGCATTCACAGCATCAATGTTGTCCTGTGTGTGAGATGTCTCTGGCCCTCTTGATCGTTGTTCATCGCGGACACTTTTGCGCCCTGCTGTGAGTTTCGCACACCAATTACTCACGTTTGCCAGTGTCATGCACGTTTCACCGTATGTCGCACACAACTCCCGGTGGATTTCGGCAGGCTTCTTTCCCCTTGACCACAGATACCGGATTACGCTGCGGATCTCCACCGGCTCGAACGTCTCCAGCTTCCTCGACATTTTGGAATATCTGGAGAAAAAAAGTTACAGCCCTGCCATATCTTCGGGAAATGCAGAAGGACATGCTATTCAAATTGTATATCTTCTTTTCTGCAAATGCATCACCTGTAATAAAAATTTACTCAATTACATTATGATTCTCCCCCGTAGTGAAAACTTATCAGTCCAACCTGATCTGTATTTATATATATATATATATATATATATATATATATATACACACACATACTAGTTCTACAATATTTTCTAATTTGACTTCTGTTTATGGCTCAGGCCGGAATAGGGAAGGGAAGGATTCGGGAAGGCATCCGCCGGGACCTAACTATGTTGAAGGTGCTATCTCGGCATCTGCCTGGTGTGACTGTGGAAAAACCTCAGTCAGAATGGTCGGCCACTCAGATCGAACGCAAGACGCCAATGCTCTACCACTGAGCTGCGGCGGCTCGGTTTGTTCTACAATAGTACTGAAATTAAACCAATTAAATTTACTTTGCTGAAAGCCGTTATGCGTACTGCCGTTTAAGCTAATTATACACGTTATGCATAAGTGGCTGTGTACTTTTTTTTTTTGTTTGTTGTTTTTTTCTCAACATGATCTCATTGAAATACCATCATGAAATTTGGCACATACATTCTAATGAAAAGCACATTGAACATATATATATTTCAAGACAAAAATCGATTTTAAGTTTTCAAAAAAAAAAGAAAGTTTTGTTTTATTTTCGATAAATATAAAGATTGGTATAATAGTCAAGTAATGCGTCAAATTATAGCTCTTGAAATTGTGAAACGAATAAGGCAAGTTTGAGCTGTATGGGACAAATAGTTTTTTGAGTTCCGGGCTTTTAAAGGTTTCAAAACGCGTCAAAAGATCAGTCTTTTTTAAATTTTAACAGTTTATAACTTAAAAGCCGAAAGTGAGAAAAACATAAAATTTTGTATTTTTCATCCTTACCAGTAGTACTACTTATGTTTTTTAAAAAAAATCGGATTTCCGAAACTTTAAGTTCCAGATCATTGGTTGATTTGATACGGAATGACCCGCAACAGCTTTTCCTCCTATTTTTATTATTATTTGGAAGTGTCACCGCTTATAGAATTTAAATTTGAACAGGAGCTAAAACCTTTAAAATTATTGCCTCACATTTCGTTTTCTGAAGCGAAAATATCTGTTCTAAACATATTTTCACTAACTTCGATGTGCGTTCCGCCGATTTAAAACTATGATCATAGCCAGCAGTATGATATGCGAGAGTTTCTTCTTGTGCATCTGTTTTACTTACAACAGCAGCTTCCAAGGTGCCTTTATGTTATTAGTCTTCGCAGCTGATCTTACACATCGGCGTCTCCACCATGCGATACAGAAAACTCTGAGGAACAATAACAACACCATCCTCTTACGGAATTAACGGGTTTCAAATACGGATATTTTTTCTTGAAGTGCAGATGAGAAGGTACATTTCTTTTACCCATTTTTAATTATTTTATAAACAAACAATTCTCATAAGGAACAATTTGGAATCAGGAGCACGTATATACATTATATTAAACCTGACTTAAGACCATACTTAGGTAATTATGAAAGCTGTAACAATCACATAGAATTTGTGAAAATTGACAATTGGAGTCCTCATACCAGTGTTGTCAGTGCATTTAAACAGACGGAAGAATTAAAAATTGTTCTTCTGATAAGTTTTGTTTTATTTTAGCAGTTTGATTGTGTTGACTCCTTTAATACATTGTTACAACAAATATGCTGAAACCGGGATAATAAGAACCGACCGGTACTCTCCCGGCAAATCCTGGGGATGGTAAGCCTAAACTGAGGAAAACCTGTCAGGATGGTCGGCCGCTGGAATCTAGCCCAGAACCTTGCGAATGCGAAGTCAGTGCTCTACCAACTGAGTAACGACCTCTCAGCTGGTTATACATATTGAAGATATTCTGGATACTCTGTACTTCCCTATGAAACATGTAATTAAAGCCGTAGATTGCTATATATATCTATATAATACTCCGAACTGCATTCTTTATTGATAATGAGGTAATTGTTCTCTGTACTTTACATAAAGAGTTAAAAAAAAAAGAAAGGTTGAATAAGGATAATGATACTGACGCGCATTACGCAGAAAGGAACCATCCTAATTTTACCTCGATTGCGCAAACAGTGACGCGGAAAGTGTTTCGTAGATCCAGGAGGTAGTTACGCAACGCAACACGTGCTGAAGTGAAACTGAACAAATTATTTTCAGCAGCGAAGAAGAGTTCTTTCCGAACGCTTGCATTATTATTATTATTATTGATATTAACAATTAGATGTCGACAAAGAGAGAAAGCGAAAGAAATAATGAAAAATATAGATGCGTGTAGGTCCTATATAACCCAACATAAAATTTAACATTTTAACTGACTGGCATGGAGGTCTTCAGTGTATAAGAGACAGCAAAAGAAATAGCAGGCATCAAGAAGAAAAAAGTGAGCAAAATCTTAGAAAAAAACTAAACTCTTGATGAAGGAAAGGATGGAAATGAAAGAAGAAAATCACGTAAAAAGGATTGAGTACATAGAACTAAATAAAGCCGTAAGGAAGAAAATAAGAGAGGATGTACGAAGATACAAAGAAAATCTTGTTAGAAATACGATCGAGGAAAACAAGAACCTGAAAATACCAAACAGCAACTCATGATAGGAAAAAAAACAAATAGCATTTAAGAGACCAGACGGGACCGTAACACGAAATAAGGAGGAAATTATAAGAATATTTTAAAATTTCTACAGAGAATTGTATTACTCCGAAGAAGAACTAGGAAAAGGAGATTAAGAAGAAAATTATGTAGAAGTTCCAGAGGTAATGAAAGAAGTGGATAAAGTACCTAGAGGGATGAAGAACGGAAAATCGCCAGAAGAAGATGGATTCACAGCAGAGATGTTTAAATTGGGAGGTAAAAAGATGAAAGAGGGACTTGCTAAATTATTCTCAGTGTGCCTGAGGAAGAGAAAAATATCCTTAAGTTAGAATAATGATATTTTATTGTACAAGAAAGGGGACAAAAAACGCGTCGAAAACCACAGGCCAATTAGTCTCCACCAGTTCTATACAAAATGTTCACCAAAGTTATTTTGAATCGTATTGAACGGGACTTAGATTTTAACCAGGGAAGGGAACAAGCCGGATTTCGTCGTGGATTTAGCACAATGGACCACATACAAACATTGAATGAAGTTATGGAAAGGACTAATGAATATGAACTTCCACTATGTTTGGGATTCATAGATTTTGAAAAAGCTTTCGATTCGGTCTCCTTGTCAGCAGTACTAAAATCACTTGAACATCAAGTTACGGCGGAACGTTTACTCGACTTCCACATCTGTCATTAGACTACATCAAGTGAGTGATAAGTTTAAAGTTGGAAAAGGAATAAGGCAAGGAGAGTCAATTTCTCCAAAACTATTTTTAGCGGTGGTGGAAGGAGTGTTCCAAAATTTAAACTGGGATGAAGTTTGAGTAAAAATCAATGGTGATTACCTTAATCACCTACTATTCGCTGATTATATAATCCTGTTTGCTCCAAGTGCAGAAGAACTGCAAATCAAAATGGAAGAGCTGTTTAATGAGAGTTCGAAAATAGGCCTTAAAATGAATTTAAGCAAAACAAAAGTAATGTAAGTTATAATCAACATGCTGAAAAGAACGAAATTAAGATTCACGGAAAGACAATAGGCATAGTTCATGACATAGGGCAGCTCAAAACATCGAATGACAAGTTGACGGATGAAAGAAATAGAAGATGTAAAATGGCGTGGAGTTCGTTTGGAAGACACTTTATTTTCAAAAGCAAACTACTAATGTGTCTCAGGCGTAATGTTTATAATCAATCTCTTACCTGTAATAATGTGACCTTGGACATTGAATATGCAAACGACTCAGTCACACAAAGAGCAATGGAGAGATGCATGCTAGGAATCATTAGGAGGGACAGGAAGACAAACTAATGGATTTGCGCACAAACCAAGGTAGAAGATATAATCAAGAGTGCGAAAAAGATGAAGTGGAGATGGGCCGGTCACATAGCTAGACGAACTGATGGAAGATGGATGACGAATGTACTACCTTGGATTCTCAGAGAAAAGAAACGACCGAGATGACGTCCAAAATGCAAGTTGGGTAAATGTGAAATCAATCGTTTTTCAGGAACCACATGGATAAGGATAGCAAGAGACGGAGACATCTGGAGAGAAAAGGGAGAGGTCTTCATCCAGCTTATATATATATAATGGTATGACCGCCGTGTTGGTTTAGTGGTCACCATCGCTGGTCCCGTGTTCGATTCGTGGCTCTGCCAATGGATTTTCTTTTCAGAGCGAGAGGGTCTGAAAGGTGCCCACCCGGCGTCGTGATGCAATTGGAGAACTACTGTGAATAAAAACAGTGGTGCATTCAACGGGCTCAGAGCTCGGTGAGCCTTCTGGGATCTGAAATCCTTCGGATGACAAGAAGCTTGTAGAGCTCAACGAACAGTTTAATATTGTAAAGCGCTTCGTACTTCTATTGGTATTGTCAATGTATGTTTACCAATAAAGGTAACGTTTCTCCTTTAAAAGGTTTATTGCGTTTTTTAAAGACATCTCGACACTCATGGGCATTGTTTATTAACTTCTATACCCCCACCGAAAGAATTCTCTATATATTTAACAGACACGTCTTCTCTACTTCTTGGCGTCCAACTTTCGGCTCACGCGTGAGCGTAAAAATATCTACTCAAATGGGGGTGGCTCACAGTGAGCCGAAAGTTCCCAGTTGCATCAGCCCGTTGAATGCCGCCAGTGACGCCTTCAGTTGAGAGCTTCGACTCTCTTTGCTTAACATGTCTGGTTAGACCAACTTCCATCCGAGAGAGACCTCATCCAGTAGTGGATTGAATATGGCTGTGAGTTATATATATATCACAGGGCACGTAGGAATGACTTACTTTAAAGAAATGTCGGATTACTTGCGTTTGGTAATTGTGGTATTTTAAATACTAAATCTACATCTTTGAAGAACAGATTGATTTTTATTTTTGCCATGAGATGTTTTACTGGTCATTGTCACGTCACCGTTTCATCGTATGCTTCCTAATCTGGAATTGAATATTTGCAGTAGTGGATTCCATTTTCTTTGTTCTATATAAGTGTTGACTTTAATTGCAGATTGTTATATCCTAGTTTTTTTTTTTTTTTTTTGTCTTGTCTCTCTTTTCAGTTAATAGGAACAGCAAATGTATGTTACGCTAGTGAACATTCCCAAGTAGATCCAAATTCCAGAAGAATGGTACTTAAAACAAGAAACGTAAGTGACACTTTAAGTTTTCATGAAGATTTTCCATTATTAAGTAGTTTACTCAGGTTTTACGTCATATCCTTTTAAAATAAGGTATATGACGTAAAACCCGAGTAAACTACGTAAAGAAACGTAAGTATTTGTTAAAAGAATATTTGAAAAACTTTTTTGGTATGTATTGTACAAAGTTCTGTTGCAAGGTAAATGAATTAACATACTTACGTAATAGAATGAATTCGATGGTAGTTACGTGACGCTACTACCCAGACCACGTGTCTAGTTTATCTAAACCCTTGTCACATATGTGCCTAGTCACACTGACGCGATCCGCTCTAAGGGGGGGGGGATTCCCAAACAGTCGTTACGTTGTCGTGCTAGAGAGAGGATGACGTCAGCCGTTCGTAACATTAAGGATCGTATTCCTGAAATCTCACTAGTGTTAAGAGCTTCGTCCTACTCGTCTGGCAGAAGACTGCCGAGATGCTCGGTTCGTGAGCGACAAGGTCGAGGTTGTAGTGACTCCTTTCGTATTCGCTAGTTTGATTAGAAGAATATAGACAAGAAAAATACATGTACGAGTTACTGTATACATTTGCATATAAACTAAAGCAGATATAATAGCCTCAAAACAAAGCTTTTAGCAAGTAAAGATTCTCGAATACTGTCTCAACCTTGCAACGTCGTTATAATAATTGCTCCTTCAGTGTGAAGGACTCCTGTTGTCAGCGTGGTATTATCGGAATCTTGTCAGACTTTGGAACATTTTATACTTTCAGTAGCACCTCAAGTCCAGGTGGTTCTAGTGGACTTATTTTCCTTGTATCTAATAACAAAAGTTTATTCATTAGTTCTAATCTGTTTATATTGTTGATCCTTGTACAGTTTGACTTCAGTGTTTTAAGTAGGCTAATTTTGATTTAGTTTGGTACTGTTCAGAATTTGACTCCACAAATACAGGAAATATGATTTAATGTTTTTAACTTCTCCGCTCCATTTCCTGTGATCAGTTCAGACAGAACGAATTAAATTGATTTTTCGTTTTAAACAGTTGATTTTAAACAATTGATAATAATTGATTTTTCAGTAAAAATAAGTGTTCTTTAGATTATTTTTTTTATAAATACTGACTGTACCGTCGTTCGTCTTGAAATATACACAGTATATTTTAATTATAGATTAACTTTTATTACCTGTATTGTAATAATAAAATATGATCACTTCCACAAGAGACATTTATTAAATGACTATAATAATGTTAGTGTGCAAAGTAGTGTTTAGGTCAGTAAAGTCTTTGCGTGGAAAGGGGTAATTTTACACAACAACAACTTTCGTTATAATCTGACTGGCCGTATTTAAATGTTGCAAAAATAATTACGAAACTCTATACAATTCAAGAATTAGTTACATTGTTGTCCTCCCAGGAATTAGTATCTACTAGTTTTATTCTTTTGTTTAGAGAATATACCAGACCCCCAAATTAAAAATTCCGTATGGTTAGTAAACTATACAAACTCTGAAAAAAAAAAACTATTTAAACACGGCTAAACTCTTCAATTTTCGCTTTACACACCCAAAATTGTAAATTCTGGCAGAATCTCTGCGTTTCTATCCTGCTTATCAGTTATATAATTCATGATACGATAATAATGGAAGAAATAAATCTTCCAGACAAGTAGTAACACTTTTCGTGATGTGCCTAAGGAAATACATGGTAAAATTTGGTAAAATATAACCGAACAGGAATCAGAGAGTAAGACCTCTTTCTGCTAAAATACAGTGCTGTTGAACCCTTCGTTCTACATTTCTAATATTTTCTTGGTTGACTTGCAAGTTATTCAAGTCCCCCTTGCAAGGATTCTGCTAGAGCACCCTTCCCCCGAAATTCTGGGACACACCCAAACTTGAAATTTTTTACGGCTAAAAAATTGAAACCCTGCTAAACCTCCCAGTTTTGACTTTCCATCGCCAAAGTTCAGAATGCGTGTCATGCTTGGGTCACTAAGCTAACTAGTAAAATATAATTAACGAAATAAAAAATCTACGCAACTCAGTTACAATGAGTAAATAAACATGTTTAGTTTAAGTACAAATGAAGAGCACAGTGCCAAAATGGATTATATAAATTTATTTTCAATTTCATATCACGGCAAATATTGTAAATTTATAATATGCAGAAATCAGTTATACATCTTGTAGGCAAAGTAACCTAACTAGGTTTTCGATTTTACAGAAAATGTGGCAAGTGACATTTAACCCTGTTTGGAATTGATTCTTTCAAATGTAATGTGTTAACAATGGAGAAATGCGTACCGAATATTTATGGATGTTATTGTTTACATCTTTGCTTTGTAAAATTGTTTGGTAACTAGATTTTTAGCCAGAGATTCTCTTACATCCCTCTCTCAAATTCTTTGTTTTGCTTCTATTTAGGGCCTACACAATTTTACGTTTATAGCTGTCACTCATCAATCATGAAATATACAATTGCGGTTCCATTGGCTGGTTTATTGCCGTATACCATTGTGGCGACATAAAATTTCCTTGGTGTTGTCCTCCCCCTTCCCTTCATGAGGTGATCTCGATTTCTTTAGCGACTTCGGGACTGAGACCTCCAGTGGGTAGGCAGATGATAACGGGAACTTGAAAATCTGCCCCTCGCCAGCTTTGATACGCGTCCTAGTCTGGCTGGAGAAAAAAACGACTGTTTGTTGCAGTTGTTCTGGTAAAATATTGTGCGAAAATATCGTGGTTGGAAGAAGTTCGTGATTCCCTCTAGTGATAAAAGTTTGAAACTATTTGTCATACGTGTCTGTAATAAGTTGACCAGTGCTGAGTCGTGATATAACAAAGTGAGCGTAACCGAACTGGACTGACCCGTGGTACATATGTGAAATGCCTCGATAAATCAAACTTGCTTAGAGAGTTAGTGTAGACTAACTCTTTAAGTTCTGCTTATGCCAGCCATCTCAGTATAGTTTTCCCGGGAGCAAACTAGGGAGATACTGCATGGTATCTTGAACTAGGCCAAAGCATGGACAAGTTCGTGGAAAAGTTTTAAATTTTACTAAGAAGCTATTTCCTTGTAGATAGAAAATTAAACTAGCAAACGCTGATTCGAGTCCACTATGCATCAATTTTCATGTTGGAAGCTGATTTCTTTACCAATCAGCCTCTTTCCTGTTTCAGTTTAGAATTAATGTTTGACCCTGTGGTTGATGTGGGTGTTATACTGAAATAGTGTTTAGTATCGAGACTTCGTTAGGCCAAGGCCTAGTTTTGACAGTAGCACTTTAGTTTTTCTTCGCAGTACCGTGCTTCCTGTAATTTTTTCATAACCTACTTCCTTTTAAAAGGCAGTGAAGTTCTCTTTGTTAATCTCACGTAAGGGTCCGCACGGTAATTTTTTTTTTCCTTCAGAAAAGTTCTTGGTTGAAGCGAAGTTTGTTGCAATTACAAGAAACAATAAACCTAGCATTATTTGAACCATCTGCCATTTTGAACAAAGATTTTGGAGCAAAATAGCCACTAAGACAGGTGAAAATATGTATAACTGTAAACGTGTATCTTGTATTTTGTGGGGCAGCTGTCTGAGTAGACGTAGTTATACCAAGACACCGATACAACACGACTTTTTTTTTACTTTTTCTATCGTATATAGTTCGTCTTCCTATACTTTTTCCTCATTTTAGTGCCTTCATTTCCTGAAACCTTGGGTTCCAAGAATGACACTTTCTCATGATTTATATTTTTAATCAAAACTGAATTTAGAGGCCTATTGAAAATTGTCAATAGATTGAGTCAACATTAACTCTTTCCCTCACTAACGTGATTTTTTAATTACTTTCAATCTTTCAGAAAAGTATTATCGAGGTATTCATAAAGAAAGCCTCGGAACAACACGTGTAATTCTGCCCCCTCCCCCTTCTTCACAGAAATAAAAATTAACCGTGCTGTTGGTAGTCACCTGCTGATAAATGCAGATAAAGAAGTCCTGTCATTCTTATAAAAGGCATTTCCCAAGGATCTCTCCTCCTTCCAATATGAGCAAAGCGAGCTTGGACACTATTTTTGAGTAATGAGAGTTGGATTCGTGTACATCATATCCCCGCCCCCCAAATAAACACATGCAGTGGGCTTAAAATATTTTCAGATTTTGTGTGACAGATTTTTAGTGCAATATCCTAAACGTTTTACTTCTTATTTATAGTTGTTTTTGGTTAAGATCAGTGTTTAAAACGTTACCTAATATGTGGTGGCTAATGAGGCCACGTGAAGAATTTTGTGGTGGTTATTTGTAATCACTGATGTTATGTGTTATTGACGTTAAACATAAATTATATGCATGTTGCGTAATAATGTACAATCCTATTGAAAAAAGTTATCCATTAGAAGAATGATATGTCGGAGCTTGTACTTTAATAATAGTCATACCTTGTTTACAATTTTATTTTCCTGCTATGAGACGAACGTCTTTAGTAGTTTAAACGCGCACGCGCCACCTCCTGTCCACCAGGAACGGTACTTATAAAAGCAAATTGTGAAAAAATCATGATGATCTTGTTGCACACTCACACTGCTGCGGCGGTGGCGTCTGAACAAGCTTCAGTACCTACGACTGTGCGGCGTGCCGAAAATGCGTAGAAAATAATGCACTCGCGGGACCAAGATAAAATAGAGGACGGTGGTGAACGGCAGCACTGTCTTGATAAAGTTGAATTTTGGGCAAAGAACTGGTGTCCACCATTTGTGACTCCAGGTGACCGAATCTAATGATTGGTGGCCATGGCGCGCCAATTTTGCATATTTTTTAAAAGCTGCTTAAGAGTTTAGTGTTTTCTCTTTTGTAGCAAAAAATAAAGTTGAGTTTCGATCGAATTAGTTTATAGTATATACACACTCTGGCTTAATGAACAATATAAAGTGTGAGATTTATT
Source organism: Lepisma saccharinum (assembly GCA_022664845.1). Taxonomy (NCBI): domain Eukaryota; kingdom Metazoa; phylum Arthropoda; class Insecta; order Zygentoma; family Lepismatidae; genus Lepisma; species Lepisma saccharinum. The sequence continues at coordinate 38,833 of JAGDQP010002913.1, forward strand.
TCCATGGATTAAAGACATTCATGCTATTGTGTAAATCGAATGTTCGTTGCGTTCACCAAAAAAGCTGTTTTTGTGTTTGAGACTTTTTGTTTGTAATGATCGAAATTATTTAAATTTTCAGTTGACGTTTTGTAGCTACATTGCTGTTGATGAAACTGTAAGCTATGCTCCTCATCCAGAGGACTCAAGTAGGACCCTCTTGAAGCAAGAAGCTGTTGTTACGGTGAAGGGCGTTCCACTGACTGATTACATGGAAGATCTGCTTGCCAACAGAATATCGCTTAATGCTGGAAAGGTACGTATATTGTAAACTATTATCTTAAGAACTAGGATCCCCATAGTGTAAAGTTAATAGATTTTCTCCTTTTTTAGATTGTAAGAATTATGTGTTCCTAAAGCTTTTCATATGTTTGCTCTTCTTCCTACTACAACAATTACTAACTACCTCACTCACTCTGTCCAGATATATACCTTTTCATTTGAAATTTTAAAAGAAATTAATAAAAAATAATGCTTTTCCTTAATTAGTTTTTTTAAATATTGTTTTTCTTCAAATAGAACAAACCTGTTATAATTGCATAATTAAAAGTTCGTTGCATAAAAATAAGCGAGTTCTAAAAAGTTTCTCTTTCCCTCACCAGGGAGGAGCGTATGTTAAACATTAAAATTCTCTACTGTTTATTTGTGAACTCTGAGCAATTGAAAAAAAAAAAAGAAAATGAAAGGCAGATAAGTTTATGATCTTTTATATATAAATTATTGGAAGCAGATAAGTGAACATGACTGTGAACCTGGACCGAGGTGATTCAGTGGTAGAGCGTTCATCTCTGGTGCGTGGGGTCCCTGGTTCGATCCGTGCCATGTGGGCTTTGTAGTGGACAAACACCGCGTGTGTGGGTTCTCCAGTTTCTTCATTCCACCAATGATCCCATCATTCATTTGGCCTAAGCTAAAGTTGCCTAAAGACCTTAAATAAAATTCAAAATTTAAATGAGAGTGAACCTGGAACAAAGGCCATAGCATGTTTATCCTAAGTACTTGAATAATCAGTATATGAAACCTCCATATATTTTTTCGATTGAGTAAGGTTTGTGACTATTTTTGAGTTCAATGATTGCAAATGTCAAATTACATGAAATTTTAGGATTTTCCATGAGTCACCTTAAGTTTTATTTGCTTCCTCAATGTAAATTTTTCTGGATTCACTATTATCTATACAAATGGTTGGGTCTTCATTTCACTGTCACTGTTACCTGTTGCTTTCATTTTCTCCGCACAGAAATTACGGCATTTAGGGCAAAGTTTTTGACCAGGTTTTAGTGAAATGCCATTTGCAATCGAAGACTTACAGTCCGCAAAGCTTTCTTTACAGATTTTTTTTGTGACTCTTGTTTGGATCACAACAATTCCTATCGTGACTCTCATAGACTTTAATAAAATAGTAAATTTGATGAGCACTAACTGTAGTAAAATGGTTTGGTTCGATTGAAGTTCGTAACAAAATAACTTCTTTATCATTTTCAGTCAATTCTAATGTATTTACACTTTTTGATTATATATAAGTAGTCTTAATTAAAAAAAAAAAAAGTACCAATACTACATTTGTTTAGATTTTCCATATTTTTTATGTAACTAGTAAAATTGATAAGAAAATATTTCAATGCTTATTGTTCCTGTCACACACGTTTCCTGTCTGTGTTTGTCTTGCATGTTGCTACAGGTTCCTTTCTTCTGTCCCTTCGGGAACTGTTGGTTGAATATTTCGATAAAAAAATTTAATAGGGTTTCTCATTTAATTGAGTGATAAAAAAATTATTTTTTATTTGTAAAATTTACATGGGTGTCTAAAATATAATTTTTATTTTTTGAATAGCACCTAGTAAAATAGAAAAAAGTTCAAAAATTGAGCTTTAACGACTAATGTTTATGTAATTTAAGGAAAAATCTTTTTTTTTTTTTTTTTTTTTAAAAAAAAAGGAGCTTCTAGCTGGTTGGAGAGTTGTGGTTGTTTTTCATAATCCATGTCGTGAAATTAGGAAAACAAAATTTACAGAATATATTTTTTATTTATTTTAAATTTGTTAATGGCCCATTTATATTTTTCTGAAAGTAAATAGCCTAGGAAAGATACCTTAAAAATTTCAGTTATTTTCAGTAATTTCTGAGAAATTAAATACTTGCATTTTGTTTATTTTTTGCTCATTTAGCTGACGATTCCGAAATGCGAAACCGGAAAAACTGCAATATACTTTAAAATGTATATAAAAGAAGTATGAGTCATAGCTTTAAAAAAAAAATCAGGTGTACTTAGGACATAGTAATGAACATTTGTGCAAAATTTCACCAAAATCTAAGATGGTGGTTGTCATAACCTTAAATGAATGAGTGATTTTACTTGGAATGATCCAGTAAGAATGAAATGCCACATGCGACGAGATCTGATCAGTCTTAGTACTTAGTCGTATTTGTCATTCTGTTCATACTGCCAGTTCAGTGGACATAGGTAATAGCAAAGGTCTGTAGAAAATTTCGGGTGTCGCTTTTATATAAATGGTTGTTCCCTAACACCAGTGCTCTTATCAGTCTCCTCTCTTATGTGAACACGCCTTCGACCGTACTTTCCGCATTTTTATGCTGTTTGTGAAGTTCTTGTACACCTGTCTTTGAATTCTGATATGTAAGTAGCTTTTATTTAACCTTATTTTACCGTCTTATATATATAAAAGATAGTGAAATAAGGTACTTATATATTACAATTCAGTGAGCTCATCTCTGGTGTGTGGGGGATCCCTGGTTCAATCCCGGCTCTTGCCATGTGAGCTTTGTGGAGGACAAACACAGTGTGCGTGCGTTTTCTCGGGGTTCCCAGTTCCCTTCCACTTACTTCATTCCATCAATTCTCCCACCATCATCCATTCGGTCGGAGCCAAAGTTACCTAAAGACCTTAAATAAAATTCAAATTCTAGGGCGCTGGGCCGCCATTCTTGAGGTTGAGAGTTCGAATCTCGCCTGGGGCATGGATGTTTGTGGATTTTAAACTGCATTATACTCGTATCATCGTGAGAGACCGTAATCCATATAGTTTATTAAAGACAGTTTTACAGAAACTTCACAAGCGCAATTAAACTAGGCAACGTTTCGGCGAAGTGTATATCTGTGAGTTTGCCCGTAGTTGCTTTTTGTGTCAATCATTTATTCCGTAAATCTGTAGAAGCGTCACTAATAGGAAGGGTTGACTTTGGATGAGTACTGGGGAGACAGCACAGGTCCTAGTGCCACTTGTCATTGCCCATCCTGACATTCCTCAGTCGCACCAGGTGAATGCCGGGATGGCACCTAGAACATAGATCCTGACCGATACCTTCCCCACCTTCCTAAAGTGTTTGCCGAATGCGAAGTGTTGCACTCTGTTGGATTAGACGCTTCTCTGCAAGGCGTGGTATTTAGTCAGCTGAATAATGTACGAAAGAATAGGTAAAATTTTAATAGACAGGAAAGGAAATCACATGCACAAATTCACATTTAACACAATGGACATATGTCGAATTGCCCTTCATAAATGGAATGGTCGTGGTAACCACTTGGGATCTTTTTTATATTCTTAATTTGTGCAGTTGTTGGGTTTCAGATATTTAATGCTTCTCAAGTAAAAACCTTCAGTTGAATTTGAATTTTTATTATGGAATTTAGGCATCTAAGGCTCAGGCCGAAAAACCTTCAGTTAGTTTGAAGTAAAATTTCACCTAAAGACGATAAATGCATTTGACTCGTGCAAGTCCGAAATTGTGTAATCGCTCTTGCATTTCGTGTGGCGTTTAAATGGTTCATATTAGGTATGATCGGAAAGGGTATACAGGTATTTGTGATATAACAGTGTTCGCAGAAATGAGTTCTTACAGTGTTCAGTATGAATTGACGTTTTGTATTTTCTCATTTATAGGGAAGGCAAGCAATAGAATGGGTAATTGGGCGAATTGATACTGAGGTAAAAGAACTAGCAAGCTCTGCAGTGAAGAGCACAGATGATCTCCTCAACCAGACTCGAAAATCAATAGACGATATCACAACTAGTGCTCGCAAATCGATGGATGACCTTTCTTCAGCTGCCAAGAAGTCTCTAGATGAACTACATAGTTTTGCGCAAGTGCCTCCGTCGACTAGTTTACCAAAATTCTAGCATAAGTGTGAAACAGAGCTGAAGTGTTCAGACGATACATAATTTTCCAACTTGAACCTCATTAATTGTCAGTATTATTTGTAAGACCTCTAAATTTTATCCCTCAGTGTATGGAAGGACCACAACAAATATATCCATGACACTGTGCCTTGACAAAACAATAGTTCACGTATATTAGGTTGTTGTTTAAATGAGAGTTTATTTTTGTGACCTTGCCATTGTATGAATAATGTTGGTTCAAACAATAAGCAGGTTGTATTTCTGCAGAAATTAATGACATGTGGAAGCCCATGGACTTCTGGGTACAGGGGACCACAGGGTTTATTTGTTGTAGTTAATACCAGAATATTGTTTCGTAGGGAATATTCGTTACAACTTCTATCAAAGAATGAGTCTTAATTTTAAAACCATAATATAAGAACGTTAATTGCTAGAATCATGTTATGGGGTACTGAGATTGAATATCCAACTGTTTGGTTCACTAATTTATTTTCATGATATTTATGTATATTTTAAGTCTGATTTCTTATACCGCCGTTTTTAATAACTACCAAAGATTCTACTTTCTGAACTCAGGCTCTGTTTATGGAATAATGTTAATGAGTGATGTATGTATGATGGACTTTCGATGATCTAACAGTCGATTTGAGAGAGATTGCATTTACAGAACATTCCTTTATAAATTAGCTTTTTATTACTTAAATGCTGGATTCATTTAAGATACATTTGTATTGGGAGCTTTTTTATAAAGGTGTGTGGATGTACCTAAATAGGTTTCTTGCATTAGTAAATGCTGTGCATTTCTAAGCAAGACTGGTCATATTTTATTGTTGTAGTTACCGCCTTTTGTGTTGCACCGAAATGCTGTAGATTACATCTGTAGTAACAACAGAAAAGCTTTTTTTTTCCTCGTAACTATGTTAAATAGCAAATTGTGATTAGCAACTCATAGTAACTTGTCAATTTTTAGAATCACTGAACGTGATTTGATGTAAGTTTGATAGTTCTTTGAACTTATTGAATACTGTTACAATGTAACAATGAGTAAGGGAAAAATAAAAGGTATCAATTTTTTTTTAATTCAGCTTACGTAGTACATATTCATCACTAGTCAAGTTTCTAGTAACAACGGCCATTAGGAAAGTTCATTTGGGAGATCAAACTGTTGGTTCCAATAAAAAGTACATTCTTCAAAGTATTGTATTTATTAAATGATCCCATGTTTATCCACGTGGCAAGGAAATTAATTGACTTGAATTCAGATGTCCTGTTGAGTTTTGTGTACTTTACGCACTGTTCTTGTCAATTTATTATTCGTAATAGCAAACACTCGTAGAACATCTAATTATTCTGTGGTGAGTGACATTATCACCAATTTGAACAGTGCCAACCGTGAAAGGACTTCGCCTCCCCATGCTTAACAGCTGGAACCACATTTTTTTTTTAAAGCATTCATACATGTTTAGCCCATTGCACAGTGGGACAGAATGCCAAACTAGCGGGACAAAATTATTTTACAATGTGAAAGGTGGTTTTATACAATGAGGTACAAAATATAGTGATTATGTTCAGTAATATAATGAATTCAATCTTAACTCATGAGTGTGGACAATTTCTAGCCTATTATTGCCGAATTATCACAGACAGAATGGCACAGCTGAAATCAATACACACTGTAAGTCGGGAGCTGTTGCTAGTACAAATGATAAACACAAAACACGGAAATATGTTGTTATAACAACTAAAAGTAGTAAATACGGCTACAAGATTCTCTCATCCTTATAGCGAACGAACGTTGAGGGAAATAGCTGTACTTTCCTCGACATTAAAATGCACACACACAACAAATATTCATCATTATTTTAGACCCAACCAATTCCTCTTTGTCTCTTCACTCGTCACCATCATCGTCACTAGTCAGAATCATCAGATAGTTCGAAATCTCCATTTTTCTGTGATGCCGCGTGTCTTTGATGCAGTAAGCTCCGAACTTCCGTGGATAGGGCACTTCTCTTGCTCGTTGATGGGAGAAGTTGAATACATGTAACGAATGGATCAGAAGTGATCAAAAGGCGATGCAGCACGCCCTCCATAGTTGCCTGTCTGAAACATTTCCGTGAATACCCAAGACGAAATTTTCTCAAATGCCTATTTTTAGCCTCTTGCACATCTTCCGACAGCATTCCAATTGGCAGGAGTGCATATTGTACGACAGTAGCACCGTGCATGATAACTTTGTGTACTGAGGGTGGCATATAAAACCACGGATATAATTGCAGGTACATGCGCCTGGTTTCTTTTGCAAATGATTCGAATGCTTCGGTATTTGAGGTACCCAGACATCGCCCTCAAAAGTGTCCCAAATCTGTGTATAAACTCTTTATCAATTCCAATGATAGTGGACGATAGTTCAGGATCTGCGAAGAAGCGGCGAGCTGTATTTCCATCATTGTAATAACCTTTCCCCCAGGTAATGGTTGATCAACAATCAAACCCATTTTCTGTCTGAACTGTGCAATTATCTCAGCTTTTATTTTCTTCATGGCAGCCTTGTGCTCTTTTCGCCTAACCTGCCAGGTTTTCAGTTCTGGTCTAGGAAATGTGCAGGAGATACTCGAAAAACCTGATCCACGCATGCAATGTAGATAGACCAAATCTGTATTTACTTTTGTCTGGTGCATCATTCACCTGTTTTCGTTCATGGTTTTAGGAGTAGCCCCGCAGATGAAACAACGTTGTGAACACCTCCCATTTGTCAATTCCCATTTGGATTCAATTCCCATTTGTCTTCAATGTAAGGCACATGCTTCAGATCAATCAGATATACGTGTCAGTTTCAATATCCATAATGTGCCTGTGTATACCTTCCATGAAACATGCTGCGTGTACAGCAAAGGGGCACTTTGGGGCAAGTTCTAATTATACTGCATGAACGTAGGAGCATTATACTATATTGCTGAAATTATTTATCCTACCTCGTTATGTTTTTGTTTTTTTTCATAAGTCAACACAAACCTAGTGGATGTCATTAATTTTATCAATTCCATCACTATCAACAAAGCTGCATGTGTTGCAGGCAAATATTACAGAAATAATTTTTCAATACATCAGACAAATTATACAAACCTTCAGTAACAAGAGTCAGTTGCAATCTTAAAACTCCATCCGTTAGGGTTAGAACAACACGTACTTCAAATATACACACTCTGAGCTGTCTGCAGAGCTATTTTGCTAACCACAGATTCCGGTCACTTGTGTGGAGTGCAGCGTTGCCATATCTTCTGTGAGGAACTTATCAAGCGTTAGAATAATTAACTTGGACTTGAAGCAACACAATAAGTACAAAAGTAAACAACTTACATTGTCAAAAACGTATTTTGTCCCGCTAGATCGACGTTTTGTCCCACTGTGCATTGTAGGGAACAGCGAGAATAATTAGAAGTGCAGACATGCAGGTTTGATGGTTAAGGTGGCATTTCTGTTGTCGGGGGATGTTCGACTTTGAATCTCTCGTCAAAGCTCTAGTTAATACACACTACGGTGAAGTAAATGAAAGTGGCATTTGAAGACGAAAGCTTTGGTAATGAATTTGTCGATCTTATTCAAAATTAATACAACAATGGACTTCCCCGTACGATATGAGATACGTTGGATATGGAAATTGGATCTAATAGTGAATGTGTGAAAACTGAAGAGTTATTGGTTTCTAGAGATGAGACTGATGCAGCTGCATCAACCATTGAATGAATATGAAATGTCACCAACAAGAATAGTGCAATGTTTTCGTTTTTCTGAAGATGCAATAAAATACATTTTATACTTGTTGTAAAATACATAAAATACTTGACTTTTTAATGTCGACAAGTTGAAGTCAAGGACTTTAACAAACACGTAATCACATCTGCAATAAAAAGTTAAAGTTTATGAAAGCGTCTGTATACAAAGCCGTGAAATATTGTAAGATGCCCACGAAAATCAACATCTTTACGACAATTAAGGAAGAAATGTTGCTTAATTTTAAATGTTCGCGCCGACAAAGTTCATGATTATCACCTAATAGTTGGGCAGTTGTATATGCAAAGAGAGAGAAGCATCCTCTGATGGCATTAATCAAAAGATTTAAGAACAGCCATCGCATTATTTTGCGTAAAGTTACACACTGTTGCGCAAGGAAATTCGAAATGAACCCGAAATCATTCCAAAAGCCAATCAATTTGTACGTGACGTGAAACAGGTATTAAAGGAAACTCCGTACTGACTGTGTCTATAATGCCGACCAATCGAGTTTTGAATACGAAATGACATTGGTAGAACTCCTTCCCACCAAGGTGAAAGGAACTCGAGCAGTTGCCCAATCAGTAGCATCAACTCATGCGTATACGATTCAAATCCACATATCCTGTCGTGGCGTTGTAAGTTCACGCCTTTTCACATGTTTTCAAGAACCAAAAGTTCACTTTCGCCCGCGGATAAGAAAAATGATGGACTTTTTTCCGAGCTCTCTCACTGTGAATACATACCAGTTTGGTGTTCTTGGCGAATTGTAATACAAGTGCTTAGTGCTTAAGTAGCGAAGCTTATTGAATCTCCTTGGGTGAGTTCTAATTTTTCTTCTTTCCTAGATTTAATTTCTTTTGTACTTTTGTCCGTGTTCTCGGACTGTGCCATCATGGCCGACTCGCTGTCGGTCGGCGAACCTCCACCACGTGATGGCCACGTAGACATGATCGACACACCTTCTATAACTCCTGCATCCATCATTTCACCAAATGAATCTACATATTTGGAAACTTCAGCTAGTGGAACACTTTCTTCCTCCGCTCTAAATTATTCTACACCCGACATGCTGTCGACTTCCCCCATTTCGTACAAATATTTCCCTACGCATGTATCACCTTACATTGTACATTCAACTGTTCCTTAAACTATTATTAAGGTCCATCCCAAGTCTCTGGGTAAACTCTTGTTTAATGCCGCCATTCCCGGCCTTGCAGATGTGAAAATTGTTTGTCGCACATTGATCAAACTTATCTTTAATACTGGCAACGAGGCTAATGACTTCCTCCTACATCCCATCCTTCAACAAAATTCCTGGAAAGCCTACATCCCTTCTTACACCGTAACCCGTCAGGGTATCATCGATCGGGTTGATCCAGCTCTTTCACCGGAAGATATTATGCGCGATCTTCGGAGTTCTGTTCCTGTCTTACATGTTCGTCGGATTTCACGTACAGATCGTACTACAACTCCTCCTCAACTCGTAGCTACTCCCAAAGTTGTTCTTACGTTCTCAGGTCAATTTCTTCCTCCGAACGTCAAGCTGTATTTCTTTAATTTACCAGTAGAAACTTTCCTCAACCCAAGCTGTGCAACAATTGTTGGTATTATGGGCATCTTAAAACTACTTGCAAAGGCAAACGCCGATGCCAAAAATGTGGTTCCGAACATAAAACAGCTACTTGTACTTCCGCACCCATTTGCCTTGCTTGTGACGAGTCACAAAATTGGCTTCTCAAAGTGTCCTGTCCATATTCAACAGAAATTTCTACCTATGCTGCTGTCCATCACACTTCCTACAATGAAGCTCGTCGAGCGATCCAACTCTTAACACCGGCTGAACATCAACAATTTGAGAATACACGTAAGGCTACTCGCACTTCCACTTCTTATCTTGCTAAATGAATAACACCTAAACGTAAAGCTTCCTCTCCTTCTCGTCCTGTTGTCCAAGACGATGACATACAACGTTTACCTTTACTACATCCTGCACCTTTCCGTATTTCCCATAACACTGGCAATCCCATTCGTTCACGTACACAGCATTTTCGTCCGTCCATTTTCTCGCGCTGAACTCTTCTCCACCGGTCTCTCGCCTTCCTTCTCCAGATACTGGGCCTCCTGAACGTAAAACCCCTCGTCGCCAACCGACTTTAGTTTCCACTCCCTGCTGGGAATCTTCTTTATCTCAACCTCTTTCACCTCTTCTCAAAACTCGTCAAACTAATGCCGCAGGAGCTGCTCCTGACCTCCCACCAGAGCATCTCCTCATGCCTTTACTTTTTCAACTAGTGACCTTACTCCTCCTCTTTCAACTAGTCACATACGTACACTCAAGGCATATCGCCAACATCTCTCTAATAATTTTTTATCTCTCCTTCATCATGTCCCCTCTAATCCCGACGACACTTCTTTCAATATTGACCGCTTCTATGAACTTCACTTAAGTGATATCATTACCGAACTATATGCATTTATCGAAAATAAACCATGGGAAACCCCCGCTATGTAATATTACAATGGAATGTCAGTTTTCAGAGCAACCTCTCTTATGTCTTCTTTGTACTCGATATCACCCTCACATAATCTTATTGCAAGAAACCTGGTGTTACATGCACACTTCGTTTTCCTTTCCCCGCTATCGCTGGCTTTTTTTAGAACCGGGATGATCATTATGGCGGTGTGGCTATTGGTATTTAAAACTCCCTTTCTTTTCAAATTTCTCCACAACCTGGTTATATGAATTCCCCTTTAATTCAATCATTACACATCCAATTCTCTGATCTTACAGTCCGCACGGCATACACTCCCTCGCAAGCGCAAGTTCCTTTCACATTCTGGCAAGAACTATTTTCCTCCTCTCCTACCCCCACTCTTATCGGCGGTGATTTTGACAGTTCTCATACTTTATGGGGTTACTCCCATAACGATAACCGTGGTAACCATCTTGTTGCCGCACTGCAAACCTCCTCCTATCTTCTACTTAATGATGGCTCCTCCACCCGGCTTTCCACATATCCGTGTACCTTTAGTGCCCCAGATTTAACTTTTATCTCAGTCTTTATATGCTTTCACTAACTGGTATGTCCTTCCTCTGATCTTTGGCAGTGATCACTCCCCTTTGCTCATAACACTTCACACATCCTTCTCCGCACCTTCTTCTGATACTGTTCATCCACCGCGGATTTTCCTCCCCCGCACTTATCACATTTCTACTTATCAAAATTACATAAATACCCATCTTCCTCCAACCCCTTCTTACAATATCCACACCGATCTACTACTATTAATGGACACAATCAAATCCGCTAGTTGTATTGCCTCTCCCCCATGTGCGACACCTACCAAAACCACCCTGGTGGGATCAGTCTTGTCAGCAGCATGCCAACCGCTATAGCAAAGCTTACTATCAATATCGGAAGCACCTTACTCTCGCACATTATTTAGAATTGAAACAACTTCAGACACAAAATCGTCGCTGGTATCGAGACAAGAAACGTCAATGTTGGTCTGATTATTTAAGTTCCTTAACTTACCCGACTACATTGACCCCTATCTGGAAATTTGCCTAACGTATTATTAACTCCTGTTCCACTTCCACTGATACTGATCTTAACGCTGACTGGGTCCAACAATTTCACACTACCCTAACGCCTCCAACAGCTTGTTCTCATTATTCTACCTCCCTCTTCAATCTTACTTTTATTTCTGATCCGCATTTTTCTTCTCCTTTTTCGCTTCATGAACTACATCTCGCTCTAAATCATAGACCTTCCACCAGTCCAGGCCCTGATGGTCCACCAGTCCAGGTATTCTTTATCAACACTTACCGGATAAAGGAAAACATTTTCTCTTACTACTTTACAATCACATACTTACAGAAGGTCATATCCCTCCCATGTGGAAGGAATATCTTGTTATTCCCATTCTAAAACCAAAGAACCCCCCTGGTATCAGTTCTAGCTACCGCCCTGTTGTTTTGGCATCATGTCTATTTAAACTTTTTGAACGATTTGTTCTCCACCGCTTACTTTGGTGGATTGAGCATCGTTGTATCTTCCCTCCTTTCCAAACAGCCTTTCGTAAAGCCAAATCTACCCTCAATTGTCTTAGTATTTTTTTAATCGATATTTGGAATGCTATTCTTCAGCACAAATATGCTTTTGCAGTATCTGCTGACATTTCTAAAGCATTTGATAGTCTATCCTTACCATTTCTTCTTAATGAATTGCGTGACATAAGACTTCCAACCTCATTTCTTTTACTGGTCCATAATATGCTTATTAATCGTAAATTGGCGATCACACTAAATAACCGCACCACACCTTATCGTCTCACCTCTCATGCCCTTCCACAAGGGAACGTATTAAGCCCTATTCTTTTTAATCTTGCCCTCCGTTCCTTATATTATAAACTTGTTCCACATGTGCGGATCCTCCTCTTCGCCGATGATCTTTTTATTGTGTAACTGATGATCCAGCAATTGCACACCACCAGTTACAAACAGCCCTTTGCATTCTTGAAACTTGGGGCTATGAATCTGGTTTGTTTTTGAATCCACTTAAAACCCATAGTATCACTTTTGGCAAGAAACGACACTTACCGACTCCCCCTCACCTATCTTCAAACTGCTAATACCCCTGTACACCACCTTAAATATCTCTGTCTCCATTTGGATAACCGCCTTACATGGCACCATCATCTTCACGCATTTACCTCGTTTCATACCTCATTCCAACATTTCTTAAAATATATTTCTGGCAAAAAGTGGGGAATGTCTGCTTCCAACTTGCGTCTTCTTTACATTCAATTGTACCAAGCTAAATCATCATATGGTTCTCCCATCCTCCCCTATCAAGCCCCACAACTCACGAAAAAATTAGAATCCCTCCAATATCGAACATTATGTGAAATGTTTCGACTGCTCCCTAACCCCCCCCCCCCCCCCCAAACTTGCTGTGTTTACTGAACTTAACATCTTACCTTTCTCCTTTGCAAATTATAAAACCAGTCTTTTTTCCCCATTAAAACCTATCGGTGGTCTAATAATCCCATTCTTCCGAAACTCAAATATTTATCTGAATTATCACGCCATCGCCCTAACTCTCGCTACGTCTCTCATCTCCCTTGTTTACTGAAGAGTTTTCAAACAATAACTCTTTTTACACTTACTCACCCCCACCGTCCACGTTCTCAATCTCAATAAGCTTCGCTTTTTTTTTCTATGCTATTTCCTATCCACCAATGTCGTTTTTTTATATTATTATTATTATATTTATCTTTACCGTTCGACTACTAATATGCTCCATCTCACATTGTAAGAGCGGCTCTACTAGTTCTGATACTAAAGCCCGTGCGTACCGCGAGGTGCGCGTCTTGAAGTTGAAGAAAAATGATTGCAAGGGAGACCCCGTTAATGTTGTTAGTACTAAGCACCATGTCAAGACATGGATAAGGTTTCATTGCGGATGTGCATACAAATACTTTAATTTTGTTGAATTCCTGGAGTGGACACACACACACAATAATAATACCGTAGATCAGGAAGTAGCGGAATTGTTAAACGTGAAGACGATACGCATGGGGATATTACGACCGAAAAAACGCGATATTGAAAGTTTACTTTTCCTGACAACAAAAACTTGTTATACATAGTCTGGAAGATCTCTGTAGACGCGAGCAAATCAATAACGAACCTGAAGCAAACTTACATGACAGTATATTTATATCAAAAATGCATTCTGTGGTGTACCATCAGTTTTGTTTCCAGCTCTGCAAGCTATATTAGTATACACTTGGCAGAAATGTGGAAAAGACAGAAAAACACGTTTCACATCTTGAAACAATGCTCGGTGTTGGAAACAACGTTTGTGAATTCTGAGTAAGAGGAAGCTGCTTTTGTGTCATGTTTGTATTGCGAAATGATACACTATCCAACTATCCACGTTATCATAGGCTGTAGCAATAAACAAGTAAGCCAATGAAATGTAGTTCTACAATCATTCCACCTTATTACGTGCATACAGAAACGGGCTTTTTCAGAATATAAAATCTTAAATAACCAGCTGTTTTCCCAATACGTACTGTACCACTTTCCCAATCATTTATCTTTTATATTCTATTCGTATTCTATAAATATCCTCCAGTGTTACATATATATGTACTAACGCTGTTGGCCTAATATTGACCATGTTTTACTTGTCTACTTCATGCACGCGCGACGACACACGTGCGCTCGTCGCCAGCGCGTGCATCTTATCTCCACACTTCCTTCGCCATTTGGTGTTTTCTCCGGCTCGTTTAGTTATTTTCCTGCATCTATAACCTGGCGACTCCATTACCTGGCTTCAGTTAACAACATGGCCGCTCACTAGCACCAGTACTCTGTCCGGCTCCTTTCCTATTACGTAAACACGCCTTCAGCGAAACGTTCCCGCCTCTTTATTGTGAAGTTCTTGTCCACCGGTCTTTGAATTCTAATATGCAAGTACCTTATTTTATCAAACACACGAGTACATATACAAGAAGGCCGGATAGGCAATATAATAGTAGAAATTTTAACAGAAAGGTAAGGAATTGTCCGTAGTATCAACGCTATAAAGCCATTTAAAATTTTCTGCTTCAGCCTTCTTCAGTTGTAGAAAAGAAATAAGTTCATTGAACACACGTGCACAGTTTGAAGGGATAGAAAAACAAGATGATGAACGTCCCAATCAAAACCAACTGACGGCGTTCTGCGCGGCGCAAGTAGTGATATGAAACTGGTTTCGGAAATGGTGTTTTGTGTTGAAAATTGAGCTGGTATAATAATAAAACTTTTTAGACATACTTTTCTTAATCCATTCGTACTATATAGTAAAAAATAATTTTGTTTATACATGATTAAAAACAAAAGCATGCGGCGCGCTCTCATATACAGTCACTTTGAGTTCTTGAATTGGCGCGCCTCATGCTTTTGTTTTTAGTCATGTATAAACAAAATTATTTTTTACTTTTTAGTACGAATGGTTTATGAAAAGTATTTCTTTAAAAAGTTTTTTTTTATTTTTAGTTATTTGGGTGTTCGTGTGACCCAAATCCTAAAGTGTTCAGCAACCAGTCAAACCCAAGATCGTTGCAGGCTAGTATTTATTTTAGGATAAAGTAGTTTGTATTAAAAATAAAAAATGCTTTTAAAATATATGAAAGTAACAATGGAATATTGTATTGTCACCTGACTTCCGTCGCTGTGCAAAATTTCATCCTTGTATAACGTCGGGAAATGCGTTAAATTAACGTTGCAAGATTTGAGGACACCACGAACCATTGTGAAATAAAGAAAAGAATGTAAAAACTGGGAGTGACTTTTTAATGTGATGTGTACGTGATTCTCGTCAAGGTACTACGTAAGTAGAATTCCTTTCTATTACAATTTCACCTACAAGAAAATTGTAAACTCAGAAAAAAAAATACAGGTGGAGGAAAAGAAGTGACTTCTTACTTGAGAAGCTATATACAAAATCTGTCAAACGCTTACGTTATCTACCAACCACCGATGTTGATTGACTTTTGTGGCATTTAGCTTTAATGCTCTTTAGAGAGAAAAAAAATGATACTTTTCTTGCGAACGTGCTATAGTTTAATGCGTGCAAAAAATTGAAGGTGAATTTCTTTCACCAAAACAAGAAAAAAAAGTTCCTTTGAAGAAATTTCAAAACATGTTTGTTTCGCAACGACAGGCGCTCGAAATTAGGGCTGCATCATAACAAATGAATTAATATTTCGACAAGTCATGGCGTGAGCTGTGTCAAAAATATAGTATCTAAATTTCCTACCCTTTCCAAATAAAAGCTACAACACAATTTCGGGACAGACTGACCAAATTACAGGACGGGCCAACCAAAATCGCAAAACGTTGGTCGATTGCTAACCATAATGTTCTTCAAACAATTTTGTGCAGCATTGAAAACTTGTAAAATTAATCTGGAATCTGGTTCCTCTCGATTTGTTGGTAGTATTGTATAATTCGGTTATGACGACACCTCGCCTACAGCATCAGGTATTCTGTTGGTACCAATGCCCTACCTCGGTTATAACGCCACAGTTTTTCAAGTCTCTTGGATGTCGTTATAACAGAGTTCTACTGTATATCACAATCGAAATGGATTCTACCATAGATTCGAAATTATTTACTCTCCATTTGTTATAACACGATTTCCCCAAGCAGATTCCCTTTCCTGTACAGCTTCAGTCAGAAGAGAATAGTGTTCTTTATTTTTTTTTAAATTTATTTATGATTATTTTTTTAACTCCTGTCTTTGGGAGGTTCGTTTCAAGGGATATTTTATTCGTTACAAACTTACCTCTTTTGCTTGCTGCTTTTTTCATGCTTTTTTCTTTATACGAATCCCAAACAACGTCTAATCCGGCACGGAAGTGTCTCAACTTAGAAAGTCTTACTCACGCGCAGCCGCATATTACTAGAACCATAAACAACAATGACTAGCACATTTTGGTGTACTGGTTACCGTATCGAAAAGCCGGGTTTCGCGTGTTTAAGTTTAAATGAATATGATGGTAAACAAGGTAGAAAAAAAGGATACATAGTGAAATCTTGATAGGAGCACACGAACAGCACAAACACTATAGAAAATTAGTACGTTTCGGAATTGCGTTTTCAACTGGTAGGAAGGAAAATTGACAGGTGCGGAAGGCAAGATTTTTTTTTTTTAGAACTACCTTCGCAGGGCTGTGGAAACACTTCCGGTACGGCACAGTACTTTTGCGTATACGGATGCATTCTTCCCCCTTGCAGACCTCGCTCTCGGTCGGTGTGCATCGTGCCCTGGTGACTATATACATCCTAGTTTTTAGTGGCTTCTTTTAAAATTATAAATCAAAACTTTTATTAAATTTCCTTTTGTGTATGTACATTAAAAACGAAAAAGCTTTAATTTTCTTTTAAAAAGATGTAAAAAGTCTGCGCCAGGGTTCGAACCCGGGACCTTTGGATCAGCTTCCCGACGCCTTAACCACAAGAGCAAACTGCAGCTGCCGTATGGAGCGCTTCTCGCTGTTACTTATAGTTCAAGCTACGCGAGAGTGGGCTATTCGTACCGGAAGTGTTTCCACATGGGTTGAAGAGCTCTGCAGGTACTTCTATTTAAAAAAAAATATTGCGTCCCAGTCATATACGAAAAACATGGTCCTCCGTCGAAAAATGCCGGATTCCGGGCGTAAATGTATTAGATAGGTTCTCATGAAAACCTGAAATTTAGTATCACGATAGCCTTGTTTGTGCTAAACTCACAACCAAATTGTACCATTTATTTCTAAGTTGTTTGATCAGTGCAAGCGGAATGTATGTAACTTGATATTACTACGCTACTTGAAAGGCGCAATTTTAACTCATGAACTACGTTTTGTTTACCAAACCACTCGAAAATGAAAATGGCAATTTTTACTGTGATTAGAGCACTTCTTCCTCGAGACCAAATTTCTTATTATTTTATGACGACCCATTTGAGATATTTAAGCCCGAAATCTGGCATTTTCCGGCAAAGGGCTACGCTTGAACTCCCGTAGCGAAAAAGTAGTGACATTTGTGAAGATAGCACATTCGCATTTGCATGGCATGAAGAAAATCCGCTTGTACTGATCAAACCATTTCGAAGTAAAAGTTGAAATTTACTGTAAGTTGGGCACATAGAAGGTTTCCGTGACACAAAAAATGTTTGCATGATGACCCATCTGAGATATTTAAGCCTAAAACCCGGTATTTTTCGATGAAATGTTATGTTTGAAGTGTGATTCAACGCAATGAGTTTTTGTAGACAGACATTAAGTATGTCAAAAACATTACAAAATTTGCAGATATATTAAACTGCTTCACAGAAAAAAAGAAACTTGTTTGTTTTAATAAAGGCATTTTGAGAAAAAAATGATTCCACATCTTCAAAGTACACTTCAGGAGCTACACAACGTTTTATTATTATTATTATTATTATTATTCAGGTTTCCGTACATATCTACGTGAGCAAAATATGCCATGTTAGAAACATGGTCGATCCGGAAAAAATAAGGGCATACATTTTTTTTTTTCAAAAGTGGTTCTGATATCTTTGGATATGTAGGAACCCACATAAGAAATATATATATATTTCAAAATGGTGATGCAACCAGTTTTTCTAAAATTGGATGATTTGTCATGGAATGACCCACAAATAAAGGAAGTGGTGTTTCTCGTGAGGTGGAATGCCTGCTTCCGCTTCTTGATACAGTAACATATCAATAATTGGTAGATTGTTAGCCAAACCTGGTTGTTCACGTTCTCACATTATATATCTGCTTCGTGCAACAATGTGGCAATGTAATTGTGGACTGCTTTGTTGGCAGTTCAGAGAAAATTAATAAATACTGGAAGCTGCATTGTTTCGGTCTCTTTTTCCCACAGTTGTTTCGAATTACCTATTAACTACTGCTTCAACGTTATAGTCACACTGCTGGATTGCTTCTTTGAGAACAGTTTTGAAGCTTTCCTTTTTTACAAGCATCCGCAAAATACTCAGTAATCTTGGTTTTTCAGCTCGATGTTGTTTACAGTTGTATCACAACCTAAAACTTTCAAGCGGTTTACATACAATTGGTGCAGTTCACAAAGTTTGAACAGAAACTGATCCTCTTGACACAATCTTCTACACGAGCGTCTAATTCAGAAAATACTTGAGTCTCAGTTTAAGTTTCTTCGGTATCCTTTCCCTGAGAGTGTTTTTTTTTTTTGTTTTTTTTTTCGTAAGAGCGAAATACATTTGTATAAACAGTGAGACATGTGTTGTGGCATTTTACTTACAAACAAATCACTTCCACCAGCACATAATAGCAAACAAATCACTTCCACCAGCAAACGACGCATAGTGACTAATAAACTAACAACCACATCTCTACACAATATTTCAAATAAATACTAATCATTTTGTGTGGCAAATAATCCGGATAATAGAAAAACAGGGTAGTAACGTACGTTTTCAACTGCACAAGCTAATAATGTGGAACGGAGTGACTGCTAAACTGTAGTCACCTCCACAACAGATACATAAACATGGTATACTTACGAAGCATTGAGAATGCGAGCTCACTATGCTAGCCACTATGAGTTGTTTGCAGAAGCAGTTAACAAACCTTGCTTCGCGACATTACGAGTGCTACTCACTTCCATTACGCTGAGAAATTTGAGAATGTCGCACACATTGAACCGTCATTGATATATCGAATTTTTAATCAGATGGGATGCTTTATATTTTTAATGGAAGATCATTCAACGCTCTATGAATGCGTTTTCGATAACATGATTTGATT
The DNA here is from genome assembly GCA_022664845.1 of Lepisma saccharinum. Classification (NCBI taxonomy): domain Eukaryota; kingdom Metazoa; phylum Arthropoda; class Insecta; order Zygentoma; family Lepismatidae; genus Lepisma; species Lepisma saccharinum. The sequence continues at coordinate 58,122 of JAGDQP010002913.1, forward strand.
TTGAATAAATGTTTTTTTTTAATGAGAATTTGATCAGTTGATATTCAAAGTATTAAACAAAATGTATAAAATATACTATACTTATCAAGCTTTTATATTTGCAATCATTTAATTCTTTCACCTTTTATTGAAGAAAAGGTAATTATTAAAATCGCTCCACTGGTTCTTGAAATATTGAACCCAAAAGAGAGCGATCCGAAAAATTAAAGATGGCGGAGGGCTATGTCGGGCACCCTCCATATGAGTGGAGTAGATCACTATAGAAAGTGGTGCTTTAATCCAGTATGTATCGATTTTACCTAATTTTAATGTGAAACTATTCCACTTAAGTTTTTCAGCCGATGGAGCAATGACTGTACCATTGATTCACTACCATATCTTACGCAATCCACACAACAGCTCCAGTGTTTTCTATTGCATGAGGAAGGATATTATTTTGATCATAAATTTAATTTACCACCCGAGACAGCGTCGGATTCTTCAGAGCTTCAAATAGAACAGAATGTAACTTTTTTCGTAATTTCTTCCATCGCAGTGTGAAATAAGCAGCGCAGCGAATTTATTCACCTATTTCTCAGCTTTTGTTATAGAATACAGTACGAAATCTATTGACATCTCTTCCTTTCCATTGACTGAGTATAGGAGGCGAAATTGATCACATGAAAGCTGTATAGTTATACGAAGGTATGTTTTACCGACATATCATCAACGGAAAAAAAAAAAGAATTGAAATAGAAGACAGCTACAGGAATTATAGCGTTCTATAGAATGGAAGTGATTCAATTGGGCGCACTACTAATGCATTGCGAAACCACTCCAGAGTTTATTTTTCTTCTAAAGTATATTTAGCGAAACATTAACAAATTATGCGCCAATGTTATCTCAAAATAATAATAATAATAATAATGACTGAACTATAATAAGCGTGAACTATTTGAATAATTTAATTTTAGCACATGGAAGACGGTACTTCAATAATAAAATGTACTTACTTAGCTGTAATGGCCCCCAGAGTTTATTAAAAAATCATATATTCGATGCAAAATTTGGTGTAAATCAATGGACAAACAGCGGGGTACGGTTCAAATTGTAGTAGAACTAAAATGGTAAATGAGTAATGAAAATAACGACCTTAAAAGACTTCTTAGAATCATTCAATTGGTTACGTCAAACCACACACCATCTAAATAGGAAAGGACGCTATTTAATGAATCATGTATTCTCGATGGCAATGGATAGGCACGTAGGTTCGAACATCGTGACAGGTTTTTCAGTTTCACCAGGCGAATGCAGGGATGGTACCTTAAAAGGAGCACACCAACCACATTCACTATTAATACGTATTCAGTCACGCAAAATAAATCCTTGTTCATATTTCTTTATCCTAAAAAATGTATCTACCGTACTTCATTTGTTTAGACATGATACGTGGCAACAGAGGAAAAATGACATCCGACTTCCATTCAGCATAGCTTCCGGATTAATTTTTAATCAGCGGAAGTTCATCTAACGACGGCGAAGGTGGTTGCTGTCCGCACTGACGTGTAAGCGTTCTCTTGAAATTCTGTGTGAAACCTTCCCCGCTACAGCGACGATGAAATGACTGAAACAGCGTGCTTAACGTATAACAATTGTTTGTTATATATAGAACATTGTTAACCATCTCCAGGTAATTATTTCTGTAGCTTCGAAATCAGTTTCGAGTAGTTTTAATAGAAAACTAATGTTCTATGTTTGTATAATTCGTACAGGGAAATTGTTCATAATACAACAACCAGACAAAGATAAGAAGGTGAGTTAAACATTCAATATTTCTGAGGTTAAATTGTTTTATCACATATTCGATGCAAGATCTCTCTCTCTCTAATTATGTGTACAGTTTTTCAAAATGAGGTGACTTATAAACTTTTAGTTTTAAAAAAAGGATATTACACCTACTTACGTAGTAAATAGTGTATGGCTATATCGGCTTAATAGTTCATCTAATGACCGAAGTAGACGTTACTTCGCGAACACAGTATCTGGGAAAAGACAGAGGGACTGGGTACCTCAGAATTTCAATAGTTTGCAAATCACATGTACAGACTCACCATAACACGAATTATCTGGGTATTACAGAATCTAAACACACTATTGTTAGTGCGTCTATCTATGTTGAGTCATGTAATATCACTTTAGGTCATGATTTTTCAACAACCGTTAAAGATCTGCTGGAGTTCTTTTCGCACGTCCACGATAATGTTAATTGTTGAAATATAGCATATTTCTGTTAAAGTGTGTTGATATATTCTAAGTACGGGATATTGTTCCAAGTAAGTGCCTTTTCCTTTCTGCTCTTTGTTTTTATTTTTACTTTATACGTGTATATATAAGAAGTTCGACCGCCCTGCTGGTGTAGTAGTTACCGTCGCTGACTGCTGATCGTTGGGTCCCAGGTTAGATTCCCGGCTCTACCAAGGGAATTTTCCAAAGCGAGAAGGTACCCACTCAGCATCGTGATGCAATTGGAGAGCTGCTGTGAGTAAAAGACAGTGGCGATCACAGTTGAGAGCTTCGGCTCTCCTCTCCCAACACATCTGGTCAGCGTGGGAGCACTAGACCAACTCCTCCCTCCGGAAGAGACCTCATCCAGTAGTGGCTGTAAATAATAATAATGATATAAGAAGTTCATAAAAAGACATGCATTTTGCTCCTGGAAATACCCTGGACACCCTGATTGTGATCACATATCTAGTATCCAGAATATACACCTTTTGCAGAATGCAACGCAATCAGTGCATCTCGAGGTCCCTGTAGGTTCTTTCATGGAGGATCGACGTGGTCTCACAAATTTTCAATTAGAGATCACCTATTCATGGCTGGCGATACGACATGGCGTATTGTCTTGGCGAAAAATACCATTGCCCCTGGGAGCACGGTCACCATGTACTGCTTTACCTGATCGGCGACGGTCGATGGTAACTATTTACTTTCTCCAGATGTACCAGTGCAGCCAAGTCATGCCATGAAAATATTCCGTAGATCACACCCCGCGTTCCAGCCTGCCCTCTGCCAACAATCGTTTCGGGTTTCTGGTTTCCGAAATTTCACGAGGTGTCCATCCGTTCGGTGGAGTGAAAACCGTGACATCGGACGCCGCCCGCCGGAGTTCACTGTCGGTGCTGCTGTGCCAACTGAAGGCATATTTTGCCTTCAATGGCCATCACCTTGCTTGCGTCTGCTCCGATGTGCAATAAGGTTGGCTGAACTGTCGTGTTCGAGACATTTCTGGTGACACGCCGGTCCTAAGCGCTGCAACCTACATTCGCCTGTGGGTTCACTGGCTCGTGGAGCTCCACAACTACTACGCAGGGAAGTCGCAAGTCTCTCAGTAACCCATACGGTTCATTGTTTGAGACATGTTGGCACCCTGCCGCGATTAGTCGATGATCATGCCTTTCCCTAGGTGTGACAGGTCGTGTGCTTTGCCTTTGACAGGCTGGTTTGTGTTCACGGATATAGAACATCAAGACTTGTGTTTGTGACGTGTGACCTTGCCACCTGAGCTGTTGCTATCTGTGTCGTCTACAGCGGAAGTAATCACAATAATATGAGTGGACTTTGCATTCACGTTTAAATTATCAGCTGTCAAGCTGCTTGAAGCCAAATCTTTCAGTAATCCCAATGCCGCACCTACTGAATATGGAATGGTTTAGGAAAGACTTCCTTTCACATACCGCCGCCAAAATATGTATAGACACTTTAATAGAGAATAGTTTGTATATTGTTGTGAGTATAAAAGCATTCTATAGTTAAAAGTAAACACACATTCACGGTTTCTTTGTGCAATTACAATAAGTACTCAATCTGCGAACCACCAGCCTCCCAACACTTTTGAGCACAATGCACTACATTCATAGTGACATTTTCCAGAGTAGCCACTGGAATTGCTGCACAGACCATTTCAATTTCGTAGCGCAGTTCTGCTACTGAGCCTAGTTTCCTACTGCATACTACGTTCTTGAGGGATCCTCCACAAGTAAAATTCAAGTGGGGTTAAATCAGGTGAACGTGGGGGGTAATCAATCGTGCCTCTTCGTCTTATCCAACGACCTGGTGCAGTTGTGTTCATTTCCGTGGCGATCGTGTGAATACACGTAACACCTGAACAGAAGTCTTATGGCTTTGACAGATCGGCCTTCCCTGACGCACATCATTCACTGTTCCATCCCTTGCAAACTCATCGCGAAGGTGTGTTGGTGGTTCAGTCCCATATTCCTGCCTCCAATGTTGTTGCATTTCAAGGACATCAAAATGTGTGTGTGTGTGTGTTTTTCTGCTTGAATGACAGTTGTGTTTACGCCATTGCTGCACTTTCTACAATGATTGAATCGCATAGCACTGCTTATCATGATGTCACACCAGTAACGCCATCTGCTACCGGACCATCGCAAAGCGTATTACACGTATATCATGTTTTAAAGTGTGTATTCATTTTTCTGGCGGACCTGTACATTTCACGGAGTTTACATGGTATCATTAGTCTAACAGTTTTAGAAACACATTGCCTGTACAGTCACTGCTATTGTAGTGTTCAATGGAGAACAAGTTCAACTTCATATGATCTGTTAGATTGAAAGTATATGAGCAAAAGCTATTACAATTTCTGTACGAATACACCATACAATCTTACTGAAAGAAGTCTACAAAGCAAATCACTTCTAACATTTATTGTCCAACTGAAATACACCTTTCACAAGATGTTCATCATTAAAAATTATGTTACAACAGCAATTAACATAAATTCAATACGTAGACAATTGGCAATACAATTTCTTAACTTGAGACAAGGTATTATAAACGCAAAAGTTATTTTAACAATGTCTATTATGCAAAGGTCCACTTTATTGGAATATTACTATAACAACATGTATAATTCTGAAGTACGGTTATTACAACCTAAGTAATAATATTGACAGAAAGATCCTTTACTCCAATAATGTTTCACAGAAATGAAACCAGTATAATCTGAATTCATTCACAGTAATGGACATTATAAATCGCATGTCACAAACAAAATCGCAATATTTACATACAAGTGTAATCTAATTCTCAAATAAAACATATTTAATCATGGAATAGCAGAACAGTACAAATATTAATTCAACTTTGTTGTAATAAAATCAGACGGACGAATTATTTCTGTATAAATAAATTCCTCCCTGAAAAATTAGTACCATACCATAACCATATTAATCGTAATGGTACAGCTATTAGAACAACGGTGGAATTCAATAATTCACAAGCATCATCTATTTATGTACACAAACAAGTTTATTAGAGCGAACTTTTAAAATTTGTTTAAAACCAGCTTATATTAGCACCGTTTCATGTATTCCATGGATTCTTAGCATTATTAGGTATTAGTTCAATTAAACATATACGAATCTATCGGCAATGAATTGTACTGTACAAGATATTAATCACATTAGTTAACAATTGTTTTTTTTTAAATGGGAAATTACATTAGTTTAGGCTTCGTAACCATATACACATTGATCGTGCTATTTAAATAATAATTATTTAGTTAAAACAAATATATTTGTACATACATTTAAATTCATTATGTTCTGTAATACAAATTCGAATCCATTTGTTAAAGCGTGCGAAGGAAATCATGGTTACTTTATTATATTACTTCCTATAAAAAAAGTAACAGGTTAACTTTAGAAGCTATATGTCTTCTGTGCCTATTGACAATTCTTTATTTATAGGCTCTCATTTGCGAAATGATTACACTTAGAAGACAGTTTAAACTTCAATAAACCTTTAGTACTCGAAGTTCAAATGGAACTTTGAAATTCGTTACCCTTGAAGTACAATAGTTACAATACCTATTATGGACAACATTCATTAACATAATACTGATAAAGATAATTACTGAAAACTCAAACTGTTTCAAGTTAAAATGCGTTCCTTGAACAAGCCGCTATCATTTTGCAGCCAGCCAAATACGAACCTTCAGTCTCGTTTTGCAACGCTCATCAATGTGAGAGAATCAACAAAGAGGACAGTACTGTCTTGTAAGCAAGGTGTTCCGAGTTTGATCTCTGGTGAGGATTAATTGCAATGTACTCTGACTATTTATTGGACTATTAGAAAGAACATCCGTCCTAAATCAAACACCCCACTTCGAAAAACAATGTGTAGGTCCCATTCTTAGAAGCTCTCGCGTCTGTTAAGCTTAATAACAGAAGTCACCAACAAAATTACAATGACTGCAATGGGGCGCGGTCCAATATCAGTGCTTCTCCAAAATAAAACGAAAACACTGATAAATGCCGATAAGTCTCTTTAAAGCTTTGGCAGGCAAATTTCCTGCTTACCTGCTTTCATTGGATACATTTTCCTCTCAAAAAACATAAAGGAAAGAGCAAATATATTTTATTGGCTATGGTGAATTTATACCTTCAATCATGAACATACAGCTTCACTTTGTTATATAGTTGATTGAATCATACACATGGAAATCTGAGATACACGAAACAAATTCCGATTACTTACTTGTGTAGCTCCTTGTTGAACTATTTTAAATTAATGAACTACCGTTTCGTCACCATACGGCAAACTTCTAGGTAAAATTAACAAAAAGCTCAATAGAAATAGCAAAGGTAAAGAAGAAAGCCTAACAGATATTTTCGTCATGTTTGTTATGATATGACGTAAGAGAAACTTCCCTTTACGTAGGGACAATTGAAAATTTTGTACATTGGTTGAATTTGTAAATCTACGTTTTATCCTTTCGTTTAATGTGCTTAAAATTATGATTGTATAAGTTATGCTAATTCTCAGATAACCTTATAAACAACAATAATTTATATGATTAAAAAAGCGAAAATATATAATTCATGAAAAACGTGTATACATGAATTTCTGAATAAAGATCGATGTGATATAAATATTTTATTTTCACGTACCTGCAATGTCCTGAGGGTGGGTGGGGAATTTACTTAGGTAAGTAGGATATATAAGAATGGAAATCAGGCTTTCTTCAGGTTTGAGACTTGAAGTTTAGTCTTATTCAAGTGCCTGGAGAGGCCTGAGACTGGACTAGAAGACTCGTTATCCCAAGCATGCTCCTTAACTCGGGTCTTTCGGTTACGTTTAGTCATTCCCATGTACGTTTGATCACTTTCACACGTGATTTCATAATTACCAGAAGACTCCATATTGTCGGTATAGTATCACTTGTAATGGTAAACTTTTCCATAGTTTCAGGAGGCAATGGGGCCGATGTTACGTGGAATAGTTTGAAAACACGGCTAAGATTTTGGGTAAATTAGTAGCTTGATATAAGGCATATCCTTTTCTACTGGATTTTATCTTTTATGCTATGAACTTTGCTACTGAATTCTGCCAATCCAGTAAAATTTTTTTACTGTAACTTTTTTTCGTACCAGCGAGGAAGTACAATTTTTTTATTCAAATCCTCTGTATTTGAACCAAGGATGTTCTAATAGAGTATTTGCTTATAGCCATACTATTGTATCATGCCAAGCGAAAGAGTGAAGCCAAAAAAACAACTGAGCACCTGATTGGTTAGCAGACAACAACAGAGCTTGCTGCCATCTTTGTTAGCCGAAAACAATGTTTTTGATTGGAGTAAGTGTGCTAACTAGGCGGAACTTAGGTGTGACGCCTTGGCGAAATCGCATATCCTCGATTAGAACATCCTTGGTTTGAACACAACCTGTATACGCGCAAAAGACATTTTTTTTCAAATGTTGGATTTGTGTGTGTATGAAGTTTTTTCTATTAAAATTCAACGAGGACTATGCATTTTTTCCTACATTTACATTCCCCAAACCCACAAAATAAACAGTCTCTATTAGTTAAAAAAGAAAACGAATATTTATTTGGCCATATGTACATAATTCTATTATATGCTCTGTAATGTATAAACTACAAACACAGAAGAAAAAAAAAGTAATATAAATGCGATTTTTCAAAAACATGAAAACCACATGCTGGCAGTCCAAACTCCCAAGAAATATATCACTATTACAAGCATTCGAAAACTTACAAGTTTCCCAGCGTTGAAGAAAGAAATCTCTAAGAAAATATTGACTTTTAGATTTAGGTAGTTACATTACTATATGCTCCGCGTATTTTCATATCAATCGAAACAGAATTAAATTCAAATACTAGCAAATATAGTAAGAAAAACACATGATTACCTTTAAATTCTTCATGAAAGCCTTCATTAACCTTAACGCGTATTTAATGGTTACTGTCGTTCCTGCTGTCTCTAATGAGGACAATGAATGCTCTGCCCAGATGATTTGTGGCCCGCAGGTTCCAGGCAAGGTAAACCTATGGTTGTTTGACACCGAACAGAGACGATTCAAATTCCTAAAGAAAGTACCAACAGTTTTAACAAAATTACGAACTAGTACTTTCAATATGAACCCACGGGAATGACACCAGAGAACTAAACGACGAGGTTACCATTCATCTAGAGTAGAATGCATTTAGATATGAGTAAAGTTGTTCGCTTTTCATTTCAAATCGAACTTTAACTGCATGCTGGAATGGAACCTTGAGAAAAAAAGGGTAATGAGCTCTTTCCCTATCCATGAACAAGAAACACAGCGGATTTAGTGTGGATAGCCTGTGCAATTGATCTATCATTTAATATCCGTGGGCAACTAATTTGCCACTTATTTACAGACACAATATACAAGACTCACAGGATTTTGTTAAACGTGAGTCGAGAAACTCTTCAGATTACAGTAAAAATCTAAATTAAAAAAAAAAAAAAAAAAAACTGTGGCTTACCTCGAATAATTACAATTCCACAATTTGTTCTATATTATTAATATTGTCTTAACTAAATAGTCCAGTTGCAAAAAAGCTTTGGAAATAAATTATCTTCCTCCATTTAATATAATTATTTATAATATCTGTGTTTGATAAACACGCAGTGAGAAGTTGGTTCACTATTTGTTACAACTGTTAGCTTTCAGATAGAATTTTTATTCAAGTATTACCTTCTTTGCCAACTTCACGTGTTGTACGTTCAACAGAATCAAATTTGGAAAACGTGTTTTTGATATTCTAAGAATCATGGTCTCCATAACCAATTTAGCAGTAAAACTTACAAGAACGTAGTTGTTTATTAAAATGAATATTTTGTGTGTAAGATCGCATTTGCACGAAAAATACATTACTGAAACAGAATTTGTAAATTCCAAATATATTTCAATTATTTCTTTTTTTAAGTGCCCTAGTTCAGGTCGTGTAATATTAAACGTATTACAAGTACGTAACAAAAATCATTACTTATACTACGTAACAGTAGTAGGTTTGAGAATTTGTGACGCAATCCAACGTGCAGTTGTTTGTTGAACTTCCACATTTTACACGAAATCCATTGTGATATCAACCGACGTAAGAATTATAAGAGTACTAAGTACTCAACGGTGTGATATAAGTCGGATGTTCTAGAATTACGCTAGCAGTACTGAAGATTCGTACAGAGTATATGTGTAGCAAAATCGACATTAATGACAGAATGCAATAATAATAAACCCAATCTTCTTGGCTAGTGGTTACGGCCCCGGGTTTCGGATAGACATTGAAGAGTCTGATTAAAGTCCTGGCATGGAAATTCAAGTCCTGTTTCCAGATACCATAGTAGGTTTTCCCCTCAGTTTCATATGGTGAATATTGAGACAGTACCTAGATAAATGTTCTTGTCCTTTAATTCCTTCTCGCAGTTTCATAGTCTTAAAATATCTTTGTCTCTATGACTAAAGACAAATTAAATAAATAAGCCTCGATAAACAATTAATCCCTACATCGATGCAAAATCACAGAGTAAAGAATATTTTTGGATGGCATATTCTACTCACTCAGTATTCAAGCTGAAACTCATGGACGGGATTATTTCCTAATGGAGTGAGGAAATAAACGCAAGGACCTCTAGTTATGGCTTTTGAAATTGCGAAATGAGTTACCGTATGTAGAACAATGTATAGATAAGAGAAAGCGAGAAGAGCAAATATAGTGGTAAAATAGAATTAATAACGTAATATATTTTTTTCCAGTTTTAGTTTACGTAATTTAATAAGATACTTTTTCAACTTTTTTTTACCTTCATATCTCATCACACGCAATACGAATACAAATATATCCGTAATTAAACATGCATATTTTCTTTTCCCACATTCAATAACTCACGAAAAAAGAATTATACAACTTTTAAACTGCAAAAAGTGATGATCTATGAACGCACATATATCATATTGTGCTACGTCACAATGTTACGAGAACGTCAAACATAACAATTTTTTTTTTCATTAACTGAAATTTGATCATGATGTATGGACTCTCACACTCACCCCAGCAACCCTAATATCGTATGAAGTCGTAAGCACACCAGTGGCCGTTCGTCCACTGCCGTAACTGAAATCACGAAATGAATCGCGTACGATAAGTTGCACAGACAAATTTGTACGTGAACCCGTCCACTGACGCAATTGAACCCAAGCAAGCTTCATAAACATAAATGTATGTGTTGTACTGATCGCTTGCTCCTACACAATTCGTTTCTTGCCTTCAGTTGCGGCAGTGGACGAACGGGCTAAAATGATGTCATATATGCCACCCCATCTTCAATTCTTTCCTCTTTTCGCTTTTGCAATTTTTATTAACTGCCGTAACATCTTTAGTTGAAATCGATATACTGAAGGTAATTTCCACATATCTGAAATCTTAATTACAATAGTTTTAAATACATTTCACCAGAGAGAAACATACAAAATTTACGAAATTAAAAAGTAAAAGTATTTGTTTGCATTTGTTAGCAATGTCTACAATACTAGCTTAGATACCTAATGCATTCTTTGGGATGGGCGTAGGCCATAGTGTTATTACCAACCATACAAATAATCTTATATTATCTTAACGAAATGCACTCTACATGAAGATCATAACTGATTTCGTTTCATGCTTAAAATTCTTCTACATACGAGGATCTGGCAGAAAGTAGTACCCATTTGTATATCGCATGCGCACAAGTAAATGAACCCGACGAATGCGAAGTCAGCCAATCTCGTTAACCCGTTTATCATACTCCATGAGACTTTCATTGCGTTAATGGACTTTCACTTGTTTCTTTTTAACATGAACAAGAAAATAGAAAATCCCACTATGAAGTACAATCTGCGACTAACTTTCTGAACCCTAAGCATACGCACGCAATCATGTGAAATTCATTGTAACATCACGGAAGTTTATGGTGATAGCGTTAATGATTGAACGACCGTACGACGATGGCATCGAAACTTCCTCGATAACGCGGGCAAAGAAAGCAACAATGATGAAGAATAGCAAGTTTCATTGTGTCGGTAACGTTACCAAACAGGATCGGCGTTGCGTCACTAACTGACCGCAGAGATGCATAACGAGGGAATCTAAAAACTTGTCACATGGTGCATAAATGTCTATATGCTCAGGATAATTACGTACAAAAATATATTATGGATTTAGACATAAAATAACAATATTTGTATCGTTACTTTTTAATTCTAAAATGGGTATTACTTTCTGGATGACCTTTATACGAAAGAAAGCTATATAAGCAGCTGGCTTTTCTCTTCAACAGATGATGCCAATTGTCACACTCATTTAACTTGAATAAGCTATCACAACACACACCCGTACAGTACATCACTTCAATGGATAAGTTACGACCAAAAGTTTCAAAAATGAATAGGCACATATGTAAGTGGAGACAATCATAGAGACATTGCACACTACAACACTTTTACAATTTTAGTAAACGATATCAATGACCTAGAAAAATTATGAAAAACTCATCACTTAAATATCACAATATAAAAGAGTTTTTTTTCTGGCAGATTGCACGAAATGTTAACCGATAATTTTGAGTTTCAGAATCTATTAAATGCTAAGATAATTTATCTCACAAAAATAGTATTATTATTTAAGCATTCTGAAAATATCGCAACTATGTTTTTAATAATCAAAATATTACGTTATAGTAATGCTACTATTCAAGATTATGGTACAAATTTCACACACACATTACCACTCTAATTTGGAATCATTACACATAATGGTGGTTGTGATTAGGACAGAACCGTTTAAATAACGGTAAACAAGTAACACTACAACACAGTTCACGTTAAATATATAACTATAAAAGATAAAGCATTAACAAAAGAAGTGTTTCGGTTTGAATAGGATTTTTTTGACAAGACTTCGTATATATATTCGTACCCCAATACTGATAGTGCCTGCAAAGTAATTCGACTGTGTAAGGTCCGCTAAAGGGCGTTAAAGATTTGGAGCAAGAGAAAGACAACCCGGGCTCCCGCAGTTTCGGTTCAAACAGGCATTTATTACTCCTAGATTTAAATATACGTGACAGTGCTGACAAGGTAGAATGGCTTTGCAGTTTTTGTCAGTACAATCAGGTATATATTTTGAGTAATATGAATACTATTGAGGTACAAATATATATATATATATATATATACGAAGTCTTGTCAAAAAATTCCTTTTCGAACCGAAACACTTCCCTTGTAAGAATAAGTCGTGAAAGTTAATCACTCATCATCATCTTATCGCACATCAAAGACATCTTGAGAGGAAACTTGCTTGTGCAATTATTGAATACATAGTCATTAGATAATACATAGTCATTAGATAATACAAATGTATTTCTTTTTAGTCTTGATTTCTACATATAAGAAAAAAATGTTCAAAATACTCATTTCTCGGCAGTTGCAAATACTTTAAATTTTCTCTTTTACTTGCAATTCTAAGTGTATAAATAAAAAGGGAGTGGAATAAATGATTACAAACCCACACTCACACAACATTTTGTAATTAAGTGTATTACTGGAAGGTACACGAGATTCCGTTCATGAACACACTTTGAGCAAACCAACAAGTCCCCATGAAAACAATACTTCACATTGAAAGACAAATAACTGATAGTAACAAACCTATTCTTCTCACCAAAAACAAGTGGAGAGTAATTAAGACATCTCCTTACTTCCATTAGTTGCACAGATACACTAATGGCCCAGTCACTTGACGCTCAGTAGCGGTAATACATCTTTACATGCCGTAAAAGAGGCACAATAATACGCTATCACAAGGAGTAAACGCTTAAGAGTGAGCACAAGTTGAAACATCTACATATCCTGAGCAGAGGAGCCGGAAATACATCTTTTTCAAATGGATAGAGCAGAGCTTAGATCCACTGCATACTATTCAGCAGATATCTCGAGGCAAGAAATTCATCTGAATCTGGAAAAAAAAGTTACTTTGAAACATTAGCAGAATGTGTGAGACTATAATTTACTATAACTTAAGCTTAGGAATTAATATCGCTTATCACGTCATTGTTACATTTCCTGCTCAACTTCTCTCTTCTAATCTAATCTAATTTTTATTTCAGTGAACAAGCCTGTAAACTTACTATTTAGTGAAGGTATAGGAGTAAGAAGCTACAAGAAGGAGAAATACAAGAAGAAAGAGCAAGTAATGGAATCTGCTCAAGTCGCCGTCGAGGAAAGTAGCGCGGAAAGAGAAGAAAAAGGCTTAGAAAAGTTAAAATGACGGAAGCTGCAAAGAACATAAATAATGGAGTAAGCGCACAATCCTCCATCAAGAGAGGACATTATTTAATTTAATTTACGGTGCCAAACCTTAAACCATCGACAGCCGTGAAAAAATAGGAATATGTTAAAAAAATAGGAATATGTTAAAAAAATAGGAATATGTTAAGTCCTTTTAATGTTAACGAAAGAACCAAGCTAACAACGCTCAACGACTACTAAAACTCAATGATGAAACACTTACAGGTTGTTTCCTTATTCATTGCCATGCATATCGTATTCTCCGTAATCTCTTTTTATTTCTTAATCTAAACCGTCTGCTCATATAAAGAACATAACTTCTTAAACAACCTTAGTTTGTTCAACCAAAATCAACTAGCTAATCATCCCTCAATAATCTGGTTCTGACCTCTTTTGGATTATGGCCAGTACATTATAGTCTTGGCTACAGCAATGGGATGAACAAGTAGCCGTGGCATAAGGTCGTCCGTCATATATCAAACAAATAACATCCCTTGACGTATGAATGCGAAAGATAACGGCCACAGCTAAAGTCTACGTATCATTCCGGCATTCACGTGGTGAAATAAAAGGATAGCTAGATGGCCGACACCAGAACTTGCATACCTTCTCAGTATCGTTTCGAGACCACAACCACTGGAGCACGAAAGCTAAGAAGAAATCAAATATTGGTTCGGTGCATAAGTCCGTGCCGTTCTTAATTGGGTTGGCAACACTGCATTGTGAAACCTTCGTGTTTGGTTATCCAATTGTTTTTCTTCAGTTTAGAGTTTGATTGTTGCGAACAGGAGCTTTTTATGCTGTTAACAGCTCGTTTTGGCCATTTTCAAGGCTAATCAGTACGGAGTGTCAAGCAGAGAAAAATGAACACTTCCGACACATTTTACTCTTCGAGTTTAATCGAGGATCTAGTGCTGCAGAAGCCACGACAAGAATGTGTGGTGTGTACGGGAGTGAAGCACTTGCTGAGAGGAAAATGGTTTTCTCGTTTCCGAGAAGGAAAATTCGACTTGTGTGATGAACCACGTTCCGTGAGACCTCTTTTTGATGAAAACCGCCTAAATCAGTTGGTTCACGATAATCCTCGCTAAAACAACGAGGGAATTAACACAAATTATGGAATGCGATCACACAACCATTGTGCGCCATTTGCATTCATTGGGTAAGGTGCAAAAATTGGGTGCATGGGTACCACATGTGTTAACCGACACCAACAAAAATCAGCGAATAACCATATGATCGTCTTTGCTGGCCCGTTACAGTTTGGCTTGTCGTAGGCACAAACCATTCCTTGGGAACATCGTTACAGGTTGCCTGTATTTGAACTTAAAGAAGAGGAAAAAATGTCTCAGCCCATGGAAAAAAGTAACAATCCGTGCGAAGGATGGTGCACACCCTTTAAAAAAACATGTTGTGCGTTTGGTGGAACCAAACTGGCATTCTTCACCATGAATGGCTACTAAAAAATGAAACGATCAATGCTGCTGTGTATACTGAACAGCTAAGACGACTCGCTGTTGCTATTGAAAACAAAATACCTGGTAACCATGTGTTGTTACTCCACGATAATGCACGCCCGCATACGGCCAGAATTACCACAGATGTGATTGCTGAACTTGGTTGGGAACCACTTCCTCACCCTTCATATTCACCCTTCTGATTATCATATTTTCCGGTCTCTTTCTAACAACATACAGGGACAAGAGTTTCATGATGAAGCTTCTCTTAGCAACTGGCTAACAGATTTCTTGAACTCGAAACCACAACAGTTCTACAGGAGAGGCATTGAACTCCTACCTGAACGCTGGCAGTCGGTCATTGACAAAGATGGTGATTACATCTCTGAGTAAATGCGTGAGTGATTATTGATTTATGGCGTACTGTATCAATGTCTTCTTATTGCGTACTGTATTGTGGGAATGGCATTGTAAAAACGGCACGAACTTATGCACCAAACTAGTAATAATAATAAACAGAACATGGGCTCACTGAAGATAAAGAAGTTAAGAAGCGAGAGAACAAAATTAAAGAAAACAAAAATCGAAAAGGCAGAAGTGCCTACGGTGAGGACTCATTATACTTTTAATCATTATATTATCAATATTTAATCATTATACTATCAATATCATACTATGCTATCTATACTATATTATACTATCAATATTTAATCATTATACTTTTAACGGTTCCTATGCATAAACAAAACCTTGGAGTTAAAATTGTCTCTATTTTTCTCTATTCTAGTTCCAGATTCACATTATAGTTCCAGAAAGAAACACATCCATATTATTAATTATACATAAATAGGTTCCGTTACTGCTACCTGGTGGCTGCTGCTAACTCTTCACTGAAGAATTATTGTGTGTGAACTACCACGTGTCAATGTCAGTAGCACGTGAAGTACAAGACAATTTTTATCCTTTTTATCTCAGAAATTCGTTTTCGGTAATGAAATTAAAAGAACAAAAGTATGGTACTCCGACGTAAATTATGTTGTGTAATTTTGTAATTCGTACTAATCTGCGTTTGAACAACAACTGCAAATGTACAACTCTCCAATACTATTCCACCAGTGCAACTGTTCAAATCTACTGTATAAGTAATGATAAGACTGTAAAAATTTGGAAACCGCAACATTTTGGAACAATTCTTGGTCTTGTTATTAAGAACAGTGATAGAATACTGGTTGCTTCTCAGCATTACCATAGAACACATGATGATAAAAAGTTCTTTTCTCCTGTCACTTTGCCAAATGTTCAGAGATGGGACTCCATTTTGTTCCCTGAAGTTAAAAAAGCACCATAAGAAAACTATTTGGATCCCCATACACTACAATGGCTGCGTGCAAATCCCCGTACTACTTTTGTATATCATCTTAAAATAGAATAGTTAGTGGATGTAACAAATGGTCTGACCCAATGGGTAGTTGTATTCAGTACGGAGAAGAGCATTTTGAAGTATCAGGTTATTAACAAAGTAATGCCACAAATCACAGAGCAAAGAAACAGCAATAACGAACAACACATAACACCGTTTAATCAATAAAACATTCACCATGTAAACATGTGATAACAAGAGCATCCTTTCAGCGATTGGCATGCTCGTAGATACTATCAGGGCAAAAATGTAATTGATCTGGACTGAAGTCAGAAATGGTACCCGCACTTGGACAGCATCGGGAAATATTTTTCCAGTCCAAATAAGGACGAGTTCCTCTACAGTTGGTAACAGGTGATGAAAAGTGGGTCATCTATGATAAAAGATCATGATCCAAGTGAGGTGAAGCATCACCAATGTATCAAAGAATCTCCACCCGAACAAGGTTTTGCTGCGTTGGTGGTCTTGTATCATGCGTTATAAGCTTCTGCCACGTAACCAAACGATAAATTCAACCATATACTTTCACCAACTGGACAAATTACATGCAGTTTTACAAAAACCTACTCACCATTAGTGAACCGTTGATGTGTGATTCTGCATCAGAACAATGTGAGTCTCAGGTGTCGTTTCAAAATCAGCAAAAATTCCACGAGCTGGGTTGGGTTCTTGATCACCATCCAAATTCTTCAGTGACTCAATCAGATCATTTCTTTTTTACGAAATCTGACCTCTTTACTGGCTGGAGGTTTCTCTCTTCATCAACTGACGACTACTGAAGAGTGTTATACGTTTATTGGTTGTTTCTATTTCATTCCTCTGGTTTGGGAAATTACTTTCTTACCAACCTGGTATATTGGGGAGTACACTAATACTATTTTGGTCGAAAGTAAGTAAACTTCCCGAGTGGCCCTCGCAAACCGCTACTAGCTTTGAAGCACAATCGCAGAAGATTACCTGCTTTCAAGCGCGATGATTCAAGTGTGTGTCTCATCACAATTAAAGACGACTACTTGTTTTTAAGCACAACTAAAAAACATTTTCTGAAGTGTGATATATTTTTATTTTATTAACTTGAATTTTTAGAATTATCTTCTCGCACTAATTACTGAAGATTAATATGGTCTTTCTGCGTAATTATTTTCTGTGATGTGTGTCATTAAAATGAATATGTTAGGAAAATGAACATTACGGGATTATTCAAAAGATCAGGTTTAAAGATTCTAAACTGTCAATACGGCCGAGTTAAGCAAAGAAGTATCATGAGTATCGTTTCTGAATTTAAGATGTCGATTTGTTTTAGTGATCAATGGCAAATTAAATACGTTTGAAAATAAATTGATTTGAGAATTACAATGGTTAAGCGGCAATAACAGATACGTATTTAAAAATCAGAATCTTGGATTTATCTTGAGAATCATAGGAATGAAACAACATTATTTAAAGATGTACGAAAATGCTAATCTTGGTATAACTAGTTTGTGTACGAGTTCCCAAGCAACATATTGCTGAGTATTTAATAGATGTTTCAGAAGGTAATACTTAAGTATCTGATTGGAATAAAGTGATCATAGGTTGTAGTAAGAAATCATGGGCTTAATTGATTTGTCTTGGGTAAACTTAGCAGAGTATCATATCAATACCGTTTTAATTATATAATAGTATACATTCTAATTATTTTTCGAGGGTTGGGGCTATTCTTCCATAAGTCAGAGCTATTCTTCTTCTTCTGCAAGATAAAAATGTGACAGCAATATGATAGTACGCCCCGAAGAGAAAGTCATCCGTGGTACGTAAAGACGTCATTAGATGGCAGTGTGTGTCAGGGAAGGCGTGGGAAAGTTAGTTGTGAGTCAATCGTCGTGCAGGATAGAAGTTACTCGGCGTGAACTGCGTTCGTATGTGAAAACAGACGTTCTCTGAGGGCACACTGCCAGAGAATGCCACAAGGAGCTGGTGGAAGCAGTAGATAATAATATCTTGCCGTACCGAACTGTCACTAGGTTGTCATCAGCATTTCAGCAAGGATGCGATTCAACAAGCCTGAGACTCCTCGACTCCAACCTGATCGGTGGTATTCGATGCCTCCCACATTACTGGCAGCGTGTTGTGGTTGCTCTGGGAGATTACTTTGAAGGTTTCTAGGGCAATATGTGTGCGTCCCCTTTGTTTGTGTAACACCAATGTAGTACTGTAACTAATAAACGCGTGTAGCACAATACTTTGGTTTGTGACTCTTCTTCGCACGTCCCAACCTACTTTAGTAAACATGACCTGCGCTTTTCATAGTACCGAGCAGTGGCCCCGCATTCGAAAGGGGAGAAAATACTTGCCATGACTTATGTCCCAACTATCGTATGAATAACTTAAGCATATTTCTATTGCACTGCTATACAGACATGCAACACAGTACGTATTTTGTTGCTATCTCGTTTCCATTTTAAAAAGTATTAAACAAGTATGACAAAGGTAAACAGTCAAAACAGTTTTGTGTCCTTCCTAATCATAAGAGATACTTACAGACATTTAAATCTTATTCATTTTAAATGTTCCTTGGCTTACTGGTTCTAAGACTTGAGCTTGTCTTCCGTTTGAGCGAAGATATGAAACAAAATTGGCGTATGTCTCCATCGTAGGGATAACGTAATAGGAATGGGAAATTACTTCGAAAAACTTCATCTGAATGACCAGTCAGTTCACGGTTCGACTCGCTCGACCTGATTCATTAGTTTCGTCTCAACACAATGCATTCGTTTTGCTTGAAGAATTCAAACTAAACAGTTAAGAGATACTGTGACTAATTCTCCGTTATTTTATACCCAAAATACAGAATGAAGAGAATTCTTTCGTTTGATAGAAGACTTCTTATAAATGAACATTACATTTCTTTTTATCGTTATACGTGCTTCTTAAATACAATTATCTTTATAGCACTTACATACAGTGAGCAATTAACAGTAGAGAATAGCAAAAGTGAAGGGCATACTTACTCCTGAAGAATCAAGCAGTTCTTCAGACTCCTGACACATCTGAGGATCACTGGACACAGTTGTACTATTTAAAGTTGAAGAATTATCAGAAGGCTCAGAAACTCCTTGAGGTTCTGTTTGTTGCTTCACAAAATTTATGAATACCTGAAGTAAAAACAATAAAATGTCCAAAATCATACTGACAAACAGCAACAAATATTCTCACTATAAGTAACATTGTATTTGACTTGATTTTATTGCAGGAAAATAGTTCTAATTAAAGAACTTTCTCCTATGGATGGTTATATTAAACTGTATACAAAGTTTAGAGAGCTTAGAAATTTCCATTACCCATATCATCGTCTGAAGACATAATCAAAAAAATGTTCTAGCAGGTGGTGGTCTTATAGATTGAAATCACTCTTAATAACCCATTGTTTAGAATGAATTGCACATGATTATGTGAGTTTTATTTTCTTTATATTGTTTTAACTGTTAAGTCTATTTTCTTTAAAAGATCAATTTTCGCATACGGTGGAACTAAAGAGAACTTAAACTGGGACGTGAAATACTGCTCTTTGAACTACTTTGTAGGTCATATTTCGGACGCACAAAAACAAGTCATTTGTATCACTATAGCATGTATGATTCATAACCACAATATCTAGTTTCTTTGATTTTTTTATCTTTCAGTTGTGGTACAGTTATGTGACAATGGGTAAAGAAAACGATTGTTTTTTTTGTTTTTTTCAGATTTAAATTTTTAAATCAATTTACTTCATTCTAAATTTTTAAATGGTCTGTTAAGAATATTTAGATTCGTGGATCGTTCTTTACAATCAGTGATCCATTAACTAATACCTTTTTTCCAGCACGTGGTAAAACGTCCACATATGACAAAGTTATTTCAGTAACGGTTGGGAGAAGCCGAGTTTCTCGAGCTTTAGGATCAGTTTTAGGATAAGACTATAAGTGAAATCAATATATATATCCTTTGTCCTGTGATCCAACTACCTTTTTGTCTCAGTTTAAGAGGGAATAAATTGCATACAAGGAGTGAACCCTATATGGCGAAGTTTAATGCAATTAATGTTCCAATCTATTTAAAGCACATTTTAATTCCAAAAAGATACCATACGTTTCAGCTAATATGAAAATATTACTTGATAATCGAATCTGTTCAGTTCCATTTAAATTAGGATGACTACACCTCTTCTTTACGCCCATTACTGTAAAGGACGTCCATAGTATTTACATCCATACTCATTTCATTGCCAACGATATTGCAAAATGTGAGTTTAATCACGAATACTACTTATCATTCTAGGTTATGTCGTAAATGGGGGAGGTAACGTGACTAGGAATTAAGTTTCAATTATCTCAGAATATTTAAACTTGAAACATATATGTATTGGTTAGCTTCCTGATATGTTAGATCACAATAACAACGTCTATTAAAAGAGGATTCTTAAAGCTATTACTTCGTGAAAAATGTGGTTTTTGTTATGCAATCCGAAATTATTTTTTTTTTAATATATATATATAAAGAGAGTTTCTGATTTGGGTAATTTTTCTCCAAATTTATTAAAAGAACTAGAGGTAATTTTCGCAACTATCTGGATTACACACAAATCGTCTGCATATCTTAATACTAATGTGTCCTGGGAATTGAATCTCTAGAGGTCCGAAATGTAATGTATATGTTGTAACATGATTTAATATATATATATATATATATATATATATATATATATGAATAAAAAACTACCTGCTTGTGAATTTAGACTTTTATGACACCTCATAGCAATTTACTTATTTTGTTTACAAAATTCTTTCGGATCCTTGCCCCAATACAAATATTTAATTTTATGAGTTCGTTTTCTGAAATCACAGTTTGAAATTGGGATACATGGCACGAAATATTTTAATAATGATGTTCTCTAGTTCTAACTGTCATTTACTAATACAAAGGAAAGTCAGGAGGGCAATTTAAGGTAAATTTAAGACAAATGAAGGAGAAAAAAGGATAATACTTACAGCTTAGTTTCGCATTAGATCACACATATACACAGAAAAAAATCACTATATTTCGTGTATTACACATTTACAAGTAGAGAGGAACAGAGCGAAGTTCACGTGTTCACAAAGTACAAGTTGAAGAGACAGTGGCGACACGTAGCGGACAAAACATCAAAACTGGAGAACAACTGACTGCTGTAGCGCGTAGATTTCCGGAACTTGAAATAATAATAACTGTATAGCGTGTAAGTACAAGGTGGGATCGTGGATGGAAATGTGTTGAAAATGCAGAGGAAAAGGGGAGCTTAGAGTTATTGAAGGTTAAGGCCACGTTTTATTTTCGCGCTCAAACCGTGAATACGGCGTGTTGAGGTGCTGGCCTTAGGGGTAAAATGTGGATTATGGCAACCAGGAAAGTTAGATCAAAATTGGTATTGTGGGTCTCGGTGTGCAAGGAAACTGGGCCATCCGGCTTGTTGATAGTACAGAAGTAACGATGGTTATTAATTCGAATGTTAAGAGCACAACTTGTTTCCCCCACATAAAAGGCATCACAGAACTTGCAGGTTAGGATGTATATAACATTACGGGTGTGGCATGTACCCTTGGGATTGAGGGTGTACCGACCATTAGCAGTATTGATAGTGATTGTGGAAGAAGTGATGCAAATGGTTAGGACGAAATTGTGTGACTAAGGACGGAGGATTCGGATTGGTGTTGAAAGCAGAAGCAGGTGGTGCGTGTGTGTGGCTGCACGTCAAATTTGTTTAGTTACGGGGTTAACTTTGTAGCCTCGGTTGACTAGAGCTCCCTGGAGGCGTTGGTTGTAGGTTTCCGTTGCGGAGGTGGTGAAATTCAGGCGTTGTCCTCTGAGGACAAGGGAGAAGAGTATAGGTTTTTTGGTGTGGTAAGGATGGGAACTTGAATAATGCAAGTATTGCATGCGGTTGGTTGGTTTTATATGAACGGAAGTGGTAAGGGTGTTGTTTACCGAAGTGATGTCTACATCAAGGAATGTGACTTTTGTGTTTGAGATGGACCAAGTAAACTGGACAACACGGAACTAGTTCAGCTGTTCTAGAAACGTTTTGAGGCTTGCCTCATCATGAGTCCACAGCATTAGTACATCGTCCAAAAAACGTATCCAAGGTAGAAGAGTCCACGGTTGGGTTTGTAGGAAATCGTGTTCAAGCTTGCCCATGAACATGTTGGCGTAGGAAGGGGCCATTCTTGCACCCACTGCCTTGCCTCGGATTTGAAGGTAATGTTTGTTTGTTTTCGAAAGTGAAATTGTTACAAGTGAGGTTTAGGCCTCTGGTTGAGGAAAAATTCCAAAGCTGCAAGTCTATGGACAAGGAAGTAACATCTATAGTAATAAGTAGTATGTTGGAAGGAAGAGGCGATAATTTACGGATTATTTCAAGGAAATGTTAGGTATAGCGTACGTAAGCAGGCAGCCCTTGAACATGTGGTTGTAAGTGTCAACGAAAGCGGAAATATGTTTAGTAGGGGAATTATAGCTGGCCACAATGGGTCTACCAGGGCTACCGAGTTTGTGAGTCCGTGGTAGTAGGAAGTGGGCTGTCTGGACTTAGGTATTTTATGGAATTTTCGGATATGCCCTCACGAGGACCGTTAATGGTGACAAATTCGGAGATTTTCTGTTGGTGGTTATAGTTCAGGTGGGTCTGTGGTGGTTGGTTTGTAGGTGCTGAAATCAGACAATTGTCAGACAGAATCAGACCAACCTAACCTAACCCGCTTTCAGCACAAAGCCCTTGTAGCGCTTCGTGAGAACCAAGACAAAATGGTTCTCCAGGTCGACAAGGAATCTACCACAGTGGTGTTGGACAAAGCTGACTACCTCGGGTTTGGGGTGGTGGCAAGGAAGGATTGGTACGGACTAAGATGTTTCTAAGATTAGGGGAATGCTGGAAAACTAATCTAGGTTTGGTGAGGAATACTGATCTTGTGGCTGGGTCAGATTGAAGAATGTGGAAATGAGAGCGAGAGCGTAGGATTTGTTTGATCTTGGTTAGTACAGGATGAAAAAATTCGAAAGAAAACTTATGTTTCTAGATTTAAAAAAGGAAAAGGTGTAACTTACATTATCCAAAGTATTTTGCGACACTGTATAATCTTCTATTGGGAGTACTTCCGAAGCTTCTTCCATATGACTGAATACATAGGCCAGTGAAACATCTTCAGACTTTATTTCATATTGCAATATATTATGGTGTTTCTCCTAGAACAGAAGATTAAAAATATATTATCTAATGGATTATTATCAAATTATCTATAATAAAGATTAGAAAACATGTGATCGCTAATTTTACAGGAAATTTAAATCACACTTTACCAACACTAAAACCATTACGATATTATATTTAATCAAGTTACAGAGATTGACTGATAGGCTATCAGTTAGTAACCTCACGAAAGGGTCCGGCTTCCCTCTGGACAACTCTGACAACACAATACATCAGAATCTAAATGTTTGTCAGTCAATAATAGAAAAGGATAAAGTTTTGCAAACACTACTAATTTAATTTGTTACTTTCGGTGGAATGTCTCAAGTATCCTTTTCATACTTCATCTTCGTACTTGTCCCTCGCCAAGAACTCTTGCAAAGAAAGGGGTGGGAAAGTACCAGAGCCTTACTCTATAAAGCATTCCGGCTTTTGAATGGTGAAAATAATAAAAAAAAACCAGTTAGGATGCCCATCAAAATGATGTTCTTCATGTCAAAAAAGCTAATAGTTCAGTCATTTGGTGCTTTACAAGGGTTCCACCCTACAAATTCTGAAGGGGTTTTGATATTTGGCTCCTTTATGTATTTTTAGGATGCTGATTACGGATTTCAACTTTTTCAACACGGATATCTCCGGAATTTGAGTTACAAGCAAAAAAAAAAAAACAAAGAAAAAGTTACTTTTCCCGGTTTTTATCTTGTAACTCGGAAACTATTAATTTCTGGTAAAACCCCACCCTACACAAAAATAAACTAGACAAAATTTCCTACAACTTTGTTCGCCAGGTGAACCGTTTAGGCACAAAAGTGCTTTGAAGTTAGATGACATTTTGACTTAGCGCTGCTCGAATAGCCTCTAACTGTATAAAATTGTTCTCGCAATCTAAAAACAACTTTTATTTTTTTTTAAAGAACTTTACTCTTTTTAAATTTCACTAATAGGGAAAACGGTATTAAAAAAAAGGTGTTATTTAAATGGTTATAAAATAATTTATATTATATAACAATTATAATGATAAACATAGATGTTTAATAATTTTGTAAAAAATGCTTTTAAAAATTATATAAAATTGTCTATGAACAAAAATATACTAAATGACACTGAATTAAATGTAATATTAAATTAACGACAGTAAAAATCCTGTACGTAATAATAGAAATGAACAGTTTATTCAAGTCTCGCCCTCTTTGATGGTGATGGTCCTGCATTGTCCCATTCTTCTTCTTCTTCTTGTTCCACATCTAATGCTGAAAATAAATGATCTTCCAAAGGTCTCAGGGCGTCTTGTATTTCTTCAATTAAATTATCATCCACATCTTCTTTACCTTCATATTTTCACAATTGTCGATACCACAGAAGAGACAAATGACAGAACAATTGAGGCATGCCTTCCTGTATCCATAACTTCAAATACTCAGAAACCTTGATGCCACTTCTGGGACTATTGCCGAATCTGGAGTGGGATGGATACACCAACATTAAATGACATCCGCTACAGATCTTACATAACAATTTCTTTCAAGAAAAGCACCAACATGACCTCTCTTCCTTCAACAAAAGCTGTCGCCTACTAACATTCGTTGAGAGTTTGTTGCCAAGTCCAACGATGGCTTCGAAACGAAAAAACGCCAGAAGACTGGGGCTGGAGAAACAAGCAGTAGCCACTCTGCAGCCCCCAGCACCTGATTCAATTCTCAGTAAAACAACTTGCAAGCGTAAAAAGGGGTGCAGAGGAAGTTGTGGATGCAGGAAGGCAGGTCTCACTTGTTCTGTCATTTGTCTCACCTGTGGTATCGACACTTGTGAAAATATGAATGTAAAGACATTTGAAGGTAAAGAAGAAGTGGATGATCATTTAATTAAAAAAATACAAGACGCGCTGAGGCCTTTGGAAGATCATGTATTTTCACCATTAGCTGTGGAACAAGAAGACAACGACTCAGACAATGCACGATCATCATCAAACAGGGCGAGATTTGAATAAACTGTTCACTTCTTTTATTACGTACAGGATTTTTTGACATGATTTTTACTGTCGTTAATTTAATATTACATTTAATTCAGTACCATTTAGTATATTTTTGTTCATAGACAGGAGACTATTTTATATAATTTTTAAAGCATTTTTAAAATACCATTAAACATAAACATAACTAAGTTTATCATTATAATTATTATGAAATATAAATTATTTTATAATCATTTTAAATAACACTTTTTTAAAATACCTTTTTACATGTTTGTGATTGTTTAAAAAAAAAGTAAAGTTGTTAAAACTGAGGTTTTTAAGATTACGAAAAGTTTTTATACAGCTAGAGGCCATTCGAGCAGCGCTAAGAGACAAGTCAAAATTTCATGTAACTTCAACGTACTTTTGTGCCTAAACGGTTTACCTGGCGAACAAAGTTGTAAGGACATGATTTGTAGGCAATTTTGTCTAGTTTATGTTTGTGTAGGGTGGGGTTTTACCAAACATTAAGAATTTCCAAGTTACTATTAAGTCACTTTTTCCCCTTGTTTTTTGCTTGCAACTCAAATTCCGAAAAGAAAAAAAAATCGGTACTGGAAAGGTGAAATTCGTAATCAGCACTCTAAAATACATAAAGGAGCCAAATATTTCACAATTTGTAGGGTAAAATTACCAAATGACTAGACTATAAATCATATCTAACTTAGTACATTTTTGTCTTGATTATGAACGGCTTCACTTGATAACCATAATAATCTGTTAATTACAATGCTCCAATGGTCAGAGAGACTAGGAACGTCAGTCTCTTCACAGGGTTAAGAAGGTTCACTTGAATTCTTCCATCTGAAATTATTCCTCAAGCTCCAAAATATCAACTACATACTTTTCTTATCATTGCTCTTATTTGACGAAATTTATCCCATCAAAAGGAACTTTTAAAAATTAGACGTGATGGTGCATTTTGTGTGTGTATGAGCGTGGAAAAGAATAAATAAACATAAACTTATGGGCATAGCGAATCACAATCACAAAGGTGATCATCACCGTAATTACCACCCCACACCACTCTCTACTAGCCTGTTCTTTTCTGCCCTATGTTTTCGGCTTATTTCTTCTCTCTATCTCTCTCTCTCTCTCCCTCTATTCCTCTCATTATCACTCGATTGTGCGTAAGACAAGGGAAGACGGTCACATGCATCTTCGGTTATGTGGCAGACTATGTTCGTAAAAATAATCTTTCTGCAAGGTATAGGATGTTGGAGCTGTAAAAACCTATTAATTCTTTGCGTTTGCTCTGACTAACCAAAGAACCCGCCCGTTGGTGCGGTGTAAGTAAAATACGTTGGCAACACTAATAATCGTAATACTACTACCATTACTACAAACACTAATACTACAACAAAAACAACTACTGCTACTACAAATACTACTACTCATGCTACAACTAATACTACTGTTACTACTATACTTTTACAACATTAAATTATTGATAACATCACATTTAATCTGCTTTAAATCTAAATACAGTAGAACCTCGATATATCGAATTCCTTGATAAATCGAAGTTCTTCCATTCCCCTTGAACCTGCTATCACTCCCATGTGTATCTTTAGCTCTATATATCGAAGGACTGGTCAGGAAAACCTCCATATTTTGAATTTTCATACTTGCCTGGCTTGGTACCGCACCGCTATATATCGAAGTTTTGATTGGAAAACCTCTATATATCGAAGTTGTTTTGATAAAATCTATAATACTGTACTGTATTTAGAAGAAACTCAGTTCGTTCTTTGAACGACAATTGTCCATGTTGCTATCTGTAACCCCCACCATTGTTTACAGTTGTTACTGCATGCACCCCCACCCCTAGTTGTCATTAGTTAGTCCGAGTCCAGTTTGACAGAAAAGTGCGCGCGTGAGAAACTTAGTTTTTGTTGTTGTGAACCTCTATATATCGCAGTCAGTCAGAAATCACCTTGATAAATCGAACCTCGATATATCGAAATCCTCGATAATTTTAAGTTTTCTTGTTCACCTTGAGCTTCGATATATCGAGGTTCCACTGTATTTTTATTTACAACAATCCAAATTTGACTTTATAAATCTACAATATTAATATTTATTTATTTCAGATAGTTGTTTTAACTTAAAAATGGAAACACTGTATTTATTTCATTATTATAAGTAATAAAATTATTGTTTTTATTACTTAGATCGCGGCACAATCACTTCCGGTGACTTAAAATACCTAAAACTTCTGCGCTTGGACCCAACGAACACGGATGCAAAGTTTGGTTGAAATCAATGCACGCATGTAGATTTAAATCGTGTTTAAATAAACAAACATTCGATTATATATATATATAGATTATGTTCCTTTTCTCTTCTGTACCTATAATTATTATCTGGCCTGACGAGAATTTTTGCAGCGCGACAGTTACGAAAACGGACAGCACTGTGTCCTATGAATGTATGACCAGAAGTACAACACTAAATATCAAGGATTAGATCAACCCTTTACGCTGTTTCTCGAGAAGCTTTAGACTTCTTCCAGGACATTATATACTCTAAGATGTGGACATATGGTCACCTTAAGACTAAGATTCGCATCATAATCCACCTCACTCTCATTACACTAATAAGCAATTTCTTGATTACACTAGCTCCCATCTGCATCACATCGAACACTTCACTCTATATATTTCATCCCCTGAAGAAGACCCATTTATACTTCAGAACTAATTCAGTTCTATTTTGTTCTTATCAACACCCATTTCTCAATAATCTCCTTCAGAAACGATTGGATCGCTCTAAATTGCGTTCTTCGGATGCTTTTGTCTCTTCTAACCTACATTTATGACCATCAGTCTTTAGTTACTACAAAAGTAACAGCTTAACCTAACACTAAAAAGACTGACGTAGGCCTTCCAACTTACTCATCAGAACCGAATAAACTTTTAAGAAACAAAATACTACTGTAAATTCTACCCACCTGCGACTTCTTCTCAACATCCGCAAAATATATATGTTTCATTATTTTAGCAATTGCAATATATTCAAAGTAAATTTATCTATTACACAATATATTGTGTGCAATTTATATCTATATCTGTATTAGCAATTACCGGAAGTCATAATCAAATATCAAAGTGTTCTCTGCGCCTTTTCTTTCTCCCATTTACATCTGTTTTTGACAAACTAATTTTTCTTCACTACACAAAGAGCTTTGCATGCATCATGTGTGTACTTCCTTATTCATTTTCTTTTATTATCCGTTCTTTTTACGAACTTTTTATTTTCTCCTTCTTATAATACATTAACATTTTAGTTATATCTGATCATTTTAAATTATGCAAAGTTCTCCTAATTTGTAGTTTCTATGATATTAATGCATTGTAATTTTGTTTTAATGTTACAGTTTTTTTATTATTATTCTATTTATTTGATATTTTAAGATAGCAAATTAAAATGTAATATAATAAAAATGCCTTCAATAACTTATGGAAGTTGAATAACATTAATTTCGTATTTTGGTGCAGGCACATATCTAAGTAATCCATACTGCAGAACCGTGGATTCCCGAATCTAGCGAGATCGAAATGTCGGTAAAGAAACTGAAAATTTTCAAATCACCAGGAATAGACAATATTCCAGCCGAATTAACTAAAGCAGGAGGAACGGAACTAATCAAGAAACTACATAAATTGATAAGTGCTATATGGAGAAAGGAGGAGCTCCCAAAGGAATGGAAAACCTCAATAATAGGTCCGATTTACAAAAAAGGCGATAAATCGGACTGTAATAATTACCACGGAATCTCGTTACTTCCAACCTGTTACAAGGTATTAAGTAATTTTCTGTTAACACGCCTAAGTGTATACGTAGATGAAATAATTGGAGATCACCAATATGGATTTAGAAGAAATAGATCCACGTTGGACCCGATTTTCTCCTTGAAACAAATTGTGGAGAAGAAATGGGAATACAATGGGACGGTTCACCAGTTATTCAATGATTTTAAGAGAGCATATGATTCTATCAAAAGGGAAAAGTTATACAGTATCCTGATACGATTTGGAATTCCGAAAAAAATTGGTTCAACTAGTGAAGATGTGTCTCAGTGACCCCACAAGCAGAGTACGGGTAGGTAATACCAGGTGTGTAAATAGGAAACCGGAATTTGTGCATAGACGGCGTTAGCTGTCACTGTGGTTACCGTAAAACTGCGTCCTTGGCGCCACTTGCTTGTTTTGACTGCTGATAACGATTTGCAACTCACAAGCAGACAACTTTCATGTCATAGTGTAGTGTTTAATAACGTTGAACATGGCGCAATTTGTACCTACAAACTACGATGTGCGGACAGCATTGATTTTTTGTTACTATTTGAAGAAAACTGCTGCAGAATCACATCGCATGCTTGTCGAAGATTACGGTGATCATGCTCTTTGTAAGTCACCGTGCTATGCGTGGTTTACAAAATTTAAAAGTGGCGATTTTGACGTGAGAAACGAAGAACATGGAAGACCACCAAAAAAGTTTGCAGACAGCAAATTGCAAACTATGTTGGATGCGGATGACGCTCAAACACAGCAACAACTCGCGGATCAATTAAATGTGACACGAGAAGCAGTTCCCATACGTTTAAAATCCATGGGCAAGATTCAGAAGGTGCGAAAATGGGTTCCACATGCAATGACTGAACGACAGCAGGAAACCGAAAAACCACTTGCGGAATTCTGCTCGTCAGGTAGAAAAGGAAATCATTTCTCCATCGAATTGTGACTGGTGACGAAAAGTGGATCTATTTCGAGAATCCTAAGCGTAAAAGATCATGGGTAACTTCAGGAGAACCGGCGACATCGACTGCAAGACCAAATCACTATGGACGGAAGATAATGCTTTGTGTTTGGTGGGATCAGAAGGGAGTGATCTATTATAAACTGCTGAAACCTGGCGAAACCGTTAATACCCAATGTTACCGACAACAAATGATCGATTTGCATCAAGCTTTGCGTGAAAAACGACCAGAATATGACCAAATACAACATAAAGTGATTGTGCTTAACGATAATGCACCCTCCCACACAGCAAAACCGGTCAAGGAAACGACTGCGACGTTTTGCTGGGAAATCCTTCCGCATGCGGCTTACTCACCAGACTTGGCGCCTTCCGATTTTCACTTATTTTCATCCATGGGACACGCACTTGCTGACCAGCGCTTCACTTCTTACGAAAATGTACGAAAATGGCTTGATGACTGGTTTGCAGCACAAGAGGCACAGTTTTTTTGGTCTGGCATCCACACATTGCCGGAACGATGGCAGAAATGTATCGCTAGCGATGGCCATTACTTCGAATAAAATAGTTCTTAGCATTGTCATCCAATCACTGTATCTTTTCTATACATAAATTCCGGTTTCATATTTACGCACCTGGTAATATGTCAGATAATTTTAAGATTCGCAACGGATTGAAACAAGGCGATGCCTTGTCACCACTACTGTTTAACTTTGCGTTAGAATATGCGATTTTTAAAATTAAAGGAGACAAAAAGGGACTATCATTGAATGGTTTGAATCAACTGTTCGTATACGCTGATGATGTAGATTTAATAGGGGACGATATAGATGCACTACAAAGCAACACCGACGTCTTAGTAGAAGCGTGCGATGAGATAAGTCTACAGGTAAATATAGATAAAACAAACTACATGATAACAAGTCGAAACACAGGAAATAAAAACATAAGAATTAAGGATGAGGTCATAGAGAAAGTAAACAAATTTAAATACTTGGGAGCATACGTAACAAGCAAAAATGAGGTCACGGAAGAAATAAGAAGTCGCTTAGTATCGGGGAACGCATGTTTCTATTCAGTCCAAAAGCTCCTAACATCGCGATTAATATCAAGGAAACTGAAATTGAAAATACACAGAACGGTTATTCTGCCGCTAATACTTTACGGTTGCGAAAGTTGAAGTACGACCCTAGCAGATTAACATAAATTACGTGTGTTTGAAAATAAGGTTTTGAGAACGATATACGGACCGAAACGGGACGAGATGACTGGAGAGTGGAGGAGACTGCATAATGAAGAACTAGACAGACTGTACGATTCACCAGATGCTGTAAAAATAATGAAATCGCGACGACTAAGGTGGGCAGGCCATGTAGCTTGGATGGGGAAAAAACGAAGATTCTATTCTATCCTGGTTGGAAGGCCGGAGACCATTGGGAAGACCGAGACGTCGTTGGGAGAACAATATTAGAAGAGATCCTCGAGAAGTAGGTGTTCGTGATGAAAACTGGCTTGATACTGTCCAGGATAGAATCCGTTTGTTACTGCGGCAATGAACTTGCGAGTTCCATAAGCCATAGAGTTAGTTAGTTAATATATCTAAGGAAAGTTTTTTTTTTTAATTTATTTTTAGACATTAATTTTCTTAATTTCCAAATTCTTCTTAGGAAAAGATAAATTCACTAACAGGCAAATTAGAAGCATAGGCATAATCTCAATGTGAATAATTATTAAACAAGTTGGAGCTGCGATTCTACTAACAATCGCGAAGGCTCCAGTCCCTTGATAGCATTTTAGCCCCGAAAGCATTGTTTTTGTAAAATAATCTGGCAACACTGACAACTGCAGTAGGTGCGGGAAAACTCTCAACACTTTTTTATTGTGTCGAATAATATTTATGCTAAGTTTGGCGCAGCTAAGTCTAAATGAATGGAAGCGATTTGAATGACTTATTATTTTTTTTATTGATATGGGTTTGGAAAAATTAAACTACTTCACCAAACAAGACGTTCTGGTGGCTCTGAGCTAGTCTACTCAAGACCTTTCCAACGGCACTTCACATGACATCTTTCTACACCTTGTAGTTCCTGAGATTTAATTTCTGGACAAGGACGGACGGACATGAGATTAGAAGGTCTCTTTTAGCTATTGCTTCGCTATCAAGAGACCTAAAACTAAATGTGTGAACAAACGTATGAAAGATGGCATTTCTCGTTTCCTTTTTTTTTTTCTATTACTACACGATCTTCCTCTGAATGAAACTCAAACAAGAGGAAGATAAAATACAATGTTAATAATAATAATACGTCATTTTCAAACTTAAGCAAAAACTATACAATTTAACACTGAAGAAAAAAATGAATTCCTATTGAAACCCAAATTCATGTCCTGTTTACTGATGTACTCATCACTGAACACTTTTGAAGAACACTTTTGGAAAACTACCTCTTTTCAAGAACACGAAAGTAGACATGTTTGTTCTGTCACTTACTTTTAATACAGCCTTTGGAAACGTCCTTGCAAAGAACCGTTCAACTGGACTAGAACAGCTACCAGCAATTCGAACTATAATTGAATATCCTTCACCAAATCTGTTGAAGAAGAAAGAAGATAACTCAACTTTGTGAGAAAATTAATATTCATACGCTGTTGGTTTCTTTATCAAGTTAAAAATTGTTTACATAACATGGAAAAATGAAGTATCTTATACTAAAGAAACAATGCCGTTTTGTGAAATTAAAAAAGTGCAATTAATGAACATTTAAATTAGACAATTATTCACATTTCCTTCTACACGCTAAACTCCTAATTTATAAACACTTACTTGTTTTTCAAGTGTTGTATACTTCCAAGACACTTGAAGCGGCCATTCACCATTATAGTGAGCCGTGTGCATAATGCTTCACACTCTTCCATGGAGTGTGAAGTTAGAACCACAGAACGTCCATCTTGTACTAAAGAAGCCACCAAATCCCATAAAAATCTCCTGGAATATGGATCCATTCCAGTCGTTGGTTCATCCTGGAACACAGACAAATATCACCGGGTTAAGTAATGAAGTACTGTTATTCCCAGTACACATGTTTTTTTTATACAATCCAACATCTATGTATTTTCAATATAGCATTAATCTATAAACATACAGGTAAGTAAACAAAACATTAAAATATTACATTATACTCAGTACTTTACTTATAAGACTAAACAAAATTACACGGTTTAAATGCGCGCGGTTGCTTATTGCGGCATCTCATAACTTAGGATCAAGAAATATATAGGTTAACAAAATATCAGAAACCTAGTGTTATGCAAGGAGGTGAAGTGTAAGAACGTTTCTCCGCAGCACTTACCAGATATTTCTGTGATGAGTTGTACAAGGGTGAATCTTTAAAAATATGACTGCAGGCCTATGGACACACGTTAAGTTATATCTATTTCAATCGTATTTTCATAATACATATTTTACGTCTGTAGGTCTTTGAACATTTGATATAAAATCCAATACTCCTAATTTTTCTCCCACTAATACTACTAAATTTTGCATTTGGTAAAACATTTCCAAATTTTTGGTGAGAAGAAGTTTGACTATAATAATTTTGGTTAAACTGGTGGTTATTTATTCTAGGATACATTACTCGATCAAAAATATTATAATTGTCGAAGTATTTAACATACGAGTTAGTTTCGAAGTATGGTATACGATTTAATTTTTACCTTCACACTCTGAGAAATGAATTCCGCTGACATTGGAAATTATAATGAAGAGAAAATTAGAAATAATTTAATCTACTTACCAACAAAATGACTAAAGGTCCACCAAGTAAAGCAATGGCAGCAGATAGCTTTCTCTTGTTTCCTCCACTATACGTTCCAGATGGTTTATCAGCGTAATTCAACAAATCCAGCTTCGTCAAAGCCCAATCCACTATCATTTTTTCTTCTTTCCTTGGAATACCTCGAAACCTACGGAACATTAAAACAATCAATATGATACATTTCATAATCGACAATGTCAGTTAAGCAAATTTACGAAAGCACTGGAAAGCAAATTTAAGCTAGGTTTCTATGTGAATCTGTTACTATGCTAATGTTTTAATAAAAATTACTATAAATATAATCACATTTCACATTGTTGAAAATTACATTCAAATACATATAATAATTATCGGCAAAATTTTACACATTAATAATTTTTCCTTTTCTTTAAATACTGTTGTAGAAAGAACAAGAAGCAAAGAATAATTTCCAGAACTCTCCTCTAATGTAAACGACTACTCTGACTTCCACCGGATTTGAACCCGGCACCATGTACACAGAAACCGAGCGTCTTAACCATTCGACTAACCGAGCAGGACCCCCTATCTACGTCCGGTGAAATACAGTATATAACCTACACATAACCAATGTACATAGAAAGAAAGAAATGTGTAATTTCAAATTGTCTACCATGATTGAAAGTGAACAAGTGAAAAATATGAAGCAGGATGAGCAATACAACGAAGAAAAATAAACCTGAATGAAGAGTCTTAACCATTCTGATTTCTTAGTAAAGGATAAAACCGAAATACCGTACATATCTAAGACAAATAAAGAACTATTTACATTGATAGGTAGCTTTAATGTCGATAAAGATGCTTTAAATACGTCAACCGTTACGCCCCTTGCAATGCCACCTCCCCATCATACTGAATAGAAAAATATAAAAAGTATGTCACCTTGCATAAAGTGTTAAGTGTTCCCTTGCTGTCAATTCATCATACAGAGCATCGAACTGCGGGCAGTATCCGACGAACTGTTGAGACTGTGACAATTGGTGCCTGATACTGTAACCATTGATCACAGCATCTCCTTCAGTAACACTACTATCGCCAGTGAGCATTTTAAATGTCGTTGTTTTGCCGGCTCCGTTCACACCGAGTAATCCAAAACACTGAAAAGAAGACGCATGTATAGTAATTGGAAAATGATATTGACACTGCCTGATTTTATGAACCTCTAATATTACACTAACAATACTTGCTATTTTTAATACGTATCTCAAACATGAAAGAATTGCTTCTCTGACGAGTCAGGGCTTTAATAGTTTTATTGGTAAGAAACATGTGTGAGATAATTTATGGGGGATATTGGAACTAGCTGTTATAGACAAGTGTGGGGTTTGTTAAAATGACAAGAAAACTAGAGTGTGAGTAGAATTTAGATCTCTGCTTTTGAAAGTGCTGTATTGTTGAGAGCATGGACGTGAGATGTCATACCAGCCGGGATAAGAAAATGATTGTATACTGATAATTCGGAGGAACAAGTTCGTATATAAAGTGGACAACGATTAAACGTGTGAGCACTGAAAGCGAATATATCAATTTCGTACGCGTGTTGCTTATGTTTTGTTTCACTGAGGTAGAATAGATGTAAAGAGACTATGGTGTTGACAGCGCATATGATGGTCAAGATATAACGTTTCACAACGTATTTCGGAGGAAAGGGATAACTTGAGCACAGAGTAGAAACAAACTAGGTTGTGGTTATCTCGATATTTTGAAGTAGGCTTGAAGGCAAGGTTTTGGCTCAAAAATTCATCGCAGCCCAGTCCATAGTTATCTTTATAATCTTAACACTAGCCTAGTGTCTGATATTGTAAAATCGGCGTCAGAAGTTTATTGCTTACATTTCTTTGGCAAATTAATCGGAAATGGATCGACCGATTTGTATTCAATAGCTTGAAAAGAAGGTGATTTTCTCTAATTTGCGGAAAACTGTACTCGAATCGGTTCACGGATTCCGAAGTTATTCGCAAAAGAAAAGTTACAAAAGTGAAACAACTATTTACATCGATTTATTTTCTCCGAAACTGATGAAGAGATGATATATGTTTCTTTTGTGTATGTGTGTGTCGTCATTTTTCATGTAAGTATATGTCTCATATTCTCTTCTTTGAATCTTTTTTTAAAAAATAACCTATCCACCATTTCCTTTTCCTTTGTGTATCGTACATATATACGTATATACTTTCTGAAACTGTATTATATGAAGTATCCAAAAATACTTTATTACAAGAAATAAATGAATTTGCTTTATATAAAATAGAGGAAAACAACGATCCAATACTTACCTCTCCCTCAGGAACTCCCAAACAGATTTCATCAACAGCTAGATGCTGTCCAAGTTTTTGCGTATGATAAACTTTGGTTAACTTGTCAATTTGGATTATGTCATTCTGAGCAAGACCTTTGAGGACACGTTTCCTCTCCTGAGCTACATCATCATCTTCAGAGATGTCAAGACCATTCCTCAGTAAGAAACAAGACCTACAAAAAATAACCATTACATAAACACAACAAGTCCGTTATCCCAAATCCGGTCAGATATAGTAATGAATCATTTCGAAACCATAATTTTAAATGATCCGAAGTAAGAGCAAATCACATTACCGATATGCTGATGATACATTCATTTCCACAAGAAGAACACAAAAACTTTCTGTTTTAGACGAACATAATAGTACGGTCATGTTCCATTCAATATCATTAAGATTTAAGACCATTCAATATCAAACATGTAAATAACTGTTGTCTCACTATTTCTAATTTTATTGAAACTTGAACAGGATTTTCCGCCTATCTTTCTAAATAAAACCCCAAGTTTTCAGATTTGTAAATAAATTATTATAATAATAATAATAATTGAAAGAAACTAAAATATAGACATTATACGTTGTAAAGATGATAGAAAATCGCCGCTTCACGGTATTTTAGAATTAAACACAGCTGTTTTCCTATTTGAACTAGAAACCTCATCATAGTGTCCTTGCAAACCTTATAAACTGGTCTTCCTCCAAATGGAAGTGACGGTATATTTTCAAAGCAGTAAGGTCAGCTATACCGTTTAACATCGTTTTCTGTCGAAATGTGCCGGTATACGAAAAAGTAAATAAAAAGAAGTACCGGTCTATACCGTCCCATTTCGAGCACTCTTGTTCTTGTGATAGATTAAGTTCTATGATTGGTTGAATCTTTGAAATATTATGGCCGTTGAAACACTTGCCTATCGGTAGGTTGTGTGGAAAAAAGAAAGATCGTAGTCCACAAGCGAACATTTTTTTAAAAAAAAAAGCGTTTTAAGGGGAAAAAAGTATGTCGGACCAAGCTTAAAAATCCACAAAACATTTTACAAGTCCTTTAAAGAAACAAAAATTTGCTTTGTTAGTCCAACTGGTTGAACAGTTATAGAGTTTCAGATGTTGTGAAAATTTGATCAACATTTGGATTACTCTATACCAACTACACAAGCTCACCAATTTTACCAAATTCGGTAGTGCTTTGTACAGCCTCTACTAAGTACAACTCCTGACTATTGGATTAAAAAAAATATTGATCCTTAAATACAGGTCTAGACAATTATAGCTATATTGCAAGGTCCTATTGTCGGGGTATTTTCAAATTGACTATAACAGCATTCCTATTTTAGTGAGTTCACCATTACGTCATCACCTTTTCTTTTTAACATTAATAATTGCTTCCATTTCTATAATTGGCTCGTTTGAGACTTTATGGTTACTTCTGAAT
Organism: Lepisma saccharinum; assembly: GCA_022664845.1. Classification (NCBI taxonomy): domain Eukaryota; kingdom Metazoa; phylum Arthropoda; class Insecta; order Zygentoma; family Lepismatidae; genus Lepisma; species Lepisma saccharinum. The sequence goes on from JAGDQP010002913.1 coordinate 96,225, forward strand.
GACTACAAACCTTATCATCTTTAGAAGTTCAATACTAAAAAGCGAGGGAACGACTATTAGAAACAATTTTAATTTTATTCCTATAGTATTAGTTCACTATTGTGTATAGCAGAAAAATAAACTTGCATTTGCAGTCCTTTAATATAGAATATAACAGGTCGGTACCCAACCTTGTTACTTTATATGCTTGATATATCTCATATAAATTATTTATTTTTTTATTAATTAATGTATGTTATTGAATGTAAATTAGGTAAGATCTGGCCAGATCGAAAATTTAGTGTATGATAATTACTGTATAGCATCTGTATTTCATGTATGTTTTTATTTCGTAATCCTATGTAATCGTTTTTCATTATTTTGTATGTAATCTTATGAGAAAGTTTCTTTTTAGGTAGCAGCAAAAACCACGAAAATTTCTTGGACGATTCTGTGTACTCGAACACTGGAGACAATGTAACAGGCTGATTGCAACAGGGAAGCTCTTAGCCAATCAAAGCCTGCACTTCAAAATCTTTGAACCACTTACGTTAGCAGTCATTGTCTCTAAAGCAGGAGTGAGGACCCTATACAGATCACAGCACGCCTCGCTGGATTACTATTTAACGTCGTCAGACTTACCACGCTCTTCTCGTCGAGACAACAACAGCTATGAACGTCTACATAAGAGCTATAGTTGCCATACGGGGTTATTATTTCTATAGCCACCAACTTATTACCATGTACTAATCATGTTTTTCTTTCACAGCTTGGAATTCAGAGGAACTCCTAATACTCTGTTTTCCTCAGTACTAAATAAGATTAGGGATTTGAAAATCTGGACCCTTTGAAGGGGAAGGAAAGCCGTACGCTCTCCGCCAGTACCTTTGAATTAATTCTTGTCTCATCAAAGAGACCACGGCAGAGGTCGTGTTGCAAAATCTGTGCGTTTCCATGTAAGGGTAATGTAAAGAATCAAAATCAAGCTTTTGAAATGCCGAAACTTTACTGTCTCCACGACAGCGGGATAAGTGTTATATTTATATGTATTTGTTTTCCCCTAATCTGGGTGGCTGTGTGTGTGTGTGTGTGTGTGTGGATGGGGTACCACGTTAGCAGGAAGACATCCCTCAAAAATCCCAGTTAAAGATAAATTACTTCCTTGCTCTACGTAGGAAGGCAGCTGCTTGCTTGTCATGTTGAAGAGTAATTACTCGTTAGAGCCATAATTTTATCCATGAATAATTTGTTGGATAGATTCATTGCGTCCATATTGAAGGAATGAGGGCAGCAAAGCCCGAGGCTGATGTTCATTACAGTGCAGCCGACTTGGATAGGGACTCAAATTAGGCTGATTAACCTTACAGGCGAGGCCTTTAATCGCGTCTTGTGATCCCATTCACTATTAACTTACTGGCTCAATTCCTTTTGTTTCATGTTACCCCAGGTGTGATATAAGGTCTTGAGTGTGATTCCCGTAAAAAATAAAGATATCTTTCTTACATTTCCTAAAGAGTCAAGGGGGAAATTAGACACACCAAAATCATGTTAAGAGAGGAATGAATCATTAAAATCACTTCTGATTCCTAGTAAACTCATAGTTGTTCAAGATATCCTTATTGTTTTGTTTCTGTTTTATCCTGTTTTCCAAAGGTTCAGAGAGCTGTATAGTCTCTCGATATTACGTAGTGTTTTGTGAAGCATTTTTATGTGCGTTAGGTTAAAAACCTATTTTATATTCACTTCTTTCCCGAGGGGAGATGTGGTGCTCGTTGGCTTTTATCTTCTTATCGGCCGAAGTCACGTCGGCGGTGTTTCCTTGTACCAACAAATACGTAATAAATTTGGCGCCCATGAATTGGGACTCGAACCAGAAATCTTTGTAATTAAAGACATATTAGAACCAGGCAACAGGTAATTATTTCCATGAGGACGAGATCATAAGAATCCTCAAATGTGGCAGAACTAATACCCAAAATCTCTATCCTGAAAGCTTTGCAGTTTAGTACTGCAACAGACATTTCTGATGAAGGCCTGCTTCACCAATTTTTTGTATAGTTTTTTTTAACATATTCAAAATTCCCTTTGTTTTGATTTTTTTCATGACTAATTTATATGGCATTTCCCATACGTCCTGACAGAGATTCTCTTCGACGAACTTATTCCATGTTTTTTTCTTGCTTTGATATAGTTCCTTTTCGAATGCTTGTTTAACTTGTCTATATTTATTTAGTCTTTGAGTTCTAAGTTCGTCGTTTCCCGCCACTCGATAGCCCTTTCTACGCGCTTTTAGTTTCATTTTCATTTTTTTCCAGCCCTTCTGTCCAAAACGTTTTCCTCTTCTTTTGAATATTTCTATTACTTGGAATTGCTTGTTCCATAGCTATCCGCGTAGCCTGTTCCAATTTTTCTGCTAGTTCATCCAGATTACAATTTTTATCTACTTCTGGTAATATTAAATTCTTTTCTAATTTTTTAAGATTCAGTGTTTTAACACTACAGTATATTTAAATTTTTAATAATTTTCTTATTCATTGTTGTTTTTATCCACTGTAGGTCTGATTTCAAAGCTGATGGTGCCATGAAAACTGGTCGTCGCGTCCTCATTAACCCTCCAGTCTTCAATATTGTTAGAGAAATTTCCTCTGGTCATCGTTACGTCGATGTTGCTCTCCGCTCCGGCTCTGCCCCTAAAAGTTGGTGGTGGTTGTTCTTTATTAATAATAATGAGGTCATGTTGATTTACTAGTTCTTCAAAATTTTCACCACTTTCGTCGGTTACGGTGCAGTGCCAGAGCGGCGACTTCGCATTCAGGTCCCCCAAGGCACTCCATACATTTGGAGATTTTTATTGAGGAATTCGTTCTGTAACCGAGCAGTTCGGAATAATAGATGTAATTCATTTTTTCACAAGAACCTTGTGTTAGGTAAATATTAAAATTAACACAGAAAAATTGACAACCGCCGCGACCGGGACTCGAACCCGGATCTCCCAGCTGCCGGCC
>JAGDQP010002914.1:4840-17591 GCA_022664845.1 Lepisma saccharinum
AAAAAAAAAAAAAAAAAAAACATTGTTTTTTTTTGTTTAACTCTTCACATTTACCGCAACGAAATGGAAGTGCAATCTAATCTGTGTATATATATATATATCTAGTGGAAATATTTAATCAAGTTTTTTTTTTCTTATTCTTAAACATTATATACAAGTGTGCTGTATCTCTGGTTATGTACCAAACAAGCTGTTGAACTTTGCAACACATCTGAGACTATTTCACGGACTCAGGGCTTACCTATTTGCCAGTGATAACAGTGTGTGTTGACCTTGTTTAATGTGCAATACCGGAGATCCTCCCGTGACACCTCCCTCAGTCTTTTTTTATCATTTGTGTGGTTCCACCAGTGAAGCTGCATGTTTCATATCAGAAAGGAAAACGTCACACCATTCTTGAAACATCCATGAACATAGTGACCGGCGTGATCCAGTAACGAGACAGATACCCCGTGTATTCAATTGAACACCCAACGGTAGAAGTTGATCAACTGGAAGAATACAAGTGAAAATTACCGGTTTTCTTGGCCAAAGAAACTAGAAACTGATATCGATATTTATCTAAAATATTTTTTTTTTATCTCAGTGTTTGTTTATTTCAAAAAAAAGAAGTAATAATACTCGTGTGTGTGTGTATAAAAGAGTATGGCCTATAAGTGTGTAAGAGCCATCAGTGTATGTGATCACATGATCAAAAGTGTCGTTGTGTTCTAAAATCAACCATCATCACCTTCAATTCAACTCATAAAAATAAATTCTATGTGAATCTCTTTAATATTCAACCCCTTGTGTGTCATTTTTTTGGATCAGTTTTCACCTCCCGCTGAATGAGACCTGAAGTTAGCTGCATGGTGAGTACATCTAATGTTTGTATTGGAGAATGTGTTTTCTTTACAGGCAACTACCTGGATGGTTCCAGATGGGGTGTGGCCAAATAGTGCGCTTGTTTCATCTTCAAAATTCATAAAGAATGCAAGGTTTGTCGCAGATGTATAGATTCTCATGTTCTACCGCATTATTTTGATTTGTTTATCTCTACAGCCGTAATACTTTCTAAATTCAAGGTGCTCAACATTTTTTTTTTATTAACTTATAATCATTTCGATAATTAAAATCTCGGGAAGTAAATTAATTAATCCCACTTCTTTTGAGTACCAGAGTAATGCAATTTTTGATTTGCATACACACCCCACACTGACAGTGACATCTCACACCTTTACACAGCAACTTGTGAAAATAAGGTGCGAGGTCTCACTCAGTATTTTCTACCCCCATGCTTGTGGCTTCTTACATGAGCTTAAGGCGTCACAACGTGAAGGCATCTTACACAATTTGTGGTGCGAATGTGGGGGCGTCTTACACCGGGACGCCCCTGTTTTCGAAATTTTCACCGTTTGATTCCGCATATCTCATTTAGTATTTCACTTTAGTCTAGAACCTTTATTTACTATTCCTTTTGAGTAACTGCATCCGAAAAGTCCCAAAAACACTCTACATAATGTTAATTTTGACCACCAATGTTCTTCTAAAAGTTGTTCAAAATTTAGCGCTTGTTCCAATAGGGTCAAAATCAACCCCTAAATTTGGAAGTTGCCCCCGGTAGAGGTATTCTCGAAACGCCACTGATTTCAAAAGCAACCCCACATGATTCCGCGCATTCACTTTGGTATGAACATTTTTTATTTCAAAGATTTCTATGCAGTAGGAGCTGAGTTATGGCCCGGTTACGGATTTAAGATTTACGCAATTAGGAATATTGATAATGTAAAACCACGTGAATCATGTCGAGAAAGTTGTAAAATATTGAACATTCTTACAGCGCCTAGTAGGCCTATATATGTACATAGTTGTTTAATGGACATCAAAGAAAATTATTGTAAATATAACCAAAGATGTTATGTTCATTCATATCATACCAGAAATAATTAGAAGATTGGCATACCAGGACTAAGATTAGCTAAAACGCCACATAACTTATATGAAGGAATACGATTATTCAATAAATTACCAATTACTACTCACACTACAACTAAACAACGTTTCTCCTCAGTACTAAGCAATTACCTTACAAGTAAAGTCCTTTATACGGTAGAGGAATTTGAAACAAGTGAGCTGGAAAATATTGAATTCTAGAAAAGGTATCAATATGTGATAATGTTTGATAAATATCATGAAAATATGTATTCATAGTTTTTATGTTCTTTTCATACTGTTGCTTACGTATTCTTTTCATTCATACTGTTTTTCATAATAGATTATTTTCATACTTTTTATGTATGTATATTATTAAATTATCTATTCACACTTTTAGTGTATACTAACTCGATTACAATTGTAAAATTGTTCAAAGGTGAATAAATTTACATTTATATTACATAACCACCTTGTATATATAAAAACAAGAGTTCAAAATTATGAAGCAACTATTACCCTGTTAGTAATATACTTTTAAAATGTTTTAAGAGTAGATCTAAGAAATGTATAAGCAGAAAATATATTAGAAATATTATCAGAATGTTTCCTTAATAGACGTAGGGTTGATTAAAAAAAAATATATTACTCTAAAATATTCGTCTGCTGCGTGGAACGTAGAGATTGGCAAATCAAGAAGAAGAGGGAGCTGGCTACGGCTGCCTGCAAAATAAGCGTCCAATTTATCACGGGTTTTCACACATTTCTATCAATATCATGGGTTCATATGATTCCTTCGAGAAAATGACTCAATAGCCCCTTTAACATATTTCCTGGCATTATGAAGGTACTTAAGTGAAGACGTTGCCAGCTATTTTGTGTTTAGAAATAAGGGAAAAATATAATCGAAATTTCCCTAAGAAAGTTGTTACATGAGTTATTAAAACATCCGTTATTTCTAAGAAAAAATACGTCGTGGAGCCTTCACTTATTTACTTTTACGATCCCATGTATTGTGTTTAAGGCGCTATTGAGTCATTTTTTCGAAAGAATGTGATGAAACCACGATATTTATGAAATCCATCTTAAATTGAATTGTTTTGTAGGCTGCAGTAGCCAAGTTCCTCTTATTAAGTGTTACCTCGAGTGAGTAGCGAAGTCCTGAGGTTGAAGGGGATGTGAAAGTATGGTCTGAGTTTTAAAAGTGTGAAATCAAGTGAGTTCGAGGGCCTGTGCTTCAAGTGAGTGAGTTCAAGTAAGTGAGAAGTCCTAAGCTTGAAGCATAGACTAAATAATAAGGTAGACTTATCCAGTCTATCTATTTTCGTCTGCGCTAAGGAGCACGTGATTTTGAACCTTGCCGCTACGTGACTCTGGCGACTACTTTCAGTCGCTAGTTCTTTTCAGTACTAGCCACCAGAGCCATCAAACGGCAGGATTCAAAATCACGTGCTCTTAATCAAATACCCATTAATTTTAGCACAGACGATAATAGGTAAGCGGTTTAAGTATATATTATTATTAGTCTATGCTTGAATTGAGGGAGAGAGTGAATGAGAACAAAATTACCATCTCTGCTAGGAACCAGCTGCACACTAGCGTCGAATATGTAAATCTGTGGGATTTTGATGAATGGCTACCTATTTGTGCAAGTTGCTCTCTTCAAGGTGGGATTTTAGCTTCAGATGAGGAAAATAATAACTAAAAACATAAAAAGTTGGAGATCCCATGGCGACAGACATTCACAGCAGAATAGAAGCTGTGTATGGCCAGCATTGTTTAAGTGTTTCCATTGTCAAAGACTGGGTGTCAAGGTTTCGAAGCGGCCCGCTCACACCCACGACCAGGACAAGCCCATTACGTCATCACGGCAGGCTTGATGAACTAGTTCGGGACGATAAACGAATCACAGAAGATCAATTGTCAGTATTAGTCATCGTTGCCTTGTAATCAAGGGATCCCGGGTTCGATTCCCGGTGGGGACACAAATGGTGTGGAGCCCACGTTAAACTGTAGGTTCCGTCCTTAGTAGCTTACCAGCTCGTTTAGGACGTTAATAACAATTCAATCAATCAGTCGTATTAGTCATAGTAATGTCCACTCAATACTGTACGACGCACAAATGAAGTATCATTCAGTGTTGCGCATTATCGTAAGTTTTGTGCACAGTCGTTCCCACCAAACCTGGCTGACCAAAAGAAGGCGACACTGTGCTCTTCTGTTAACATCTTGTGGTCCACTACCGATTGGGTGGTGGTGGCGATTTCCGGCTCAGCAGTATGACAGAGGATCTGTTATTACTATGACCCTGAAACGCACCGTGTCAGCATACAGTGAAAAGCGCAAGAAACTGATAATGACGTTGTTCTTCGATCACCGAGTACAGAATTCTTGGAGTGAGCTAAGATCATCAATGTATATCGCTACATGAACACTGTTGCATCGTTCTGGTACTTGGTAAAGACCAGGAGGCGTGGTTTCCTAACGAGGAGGGTTATCCTCATTCACAATAACTATATAGGTCCAGACAGGCACTCAATCTGCATTCAACAAATTCTATCGGGAGGTACTGGTCCATCCAGCCTACATCCCTAATCTGTCTCCATGCAATTTCCATGTGCTTGGGGAGTTGAAGAAAACTTTGAACGGGATCCTCTTTCGGTCGGACAAGAAACTGCAGGAGAGAGTCCAACAGTGGCTCCACTCGCAGCCACAAGAATTCTTTGACAGGAGCATCTGCTCCTGGTGTCCCAGTGGGAGAAGGGTGTTACCAATGGTGGAGAGTATCGACATGTAAGTACAACCAACCGAGTTTCATTTGACTGCCTCTTTTGTAGATACGTTATATTGTACAACATCATTATTATTATATTTCGCAATAACATCGACACCAACGAACCCAAGCTCACATGAAAGGGCAGTACATTATATTTTATTCACACATAGGATGCCAAAGAACAATGAATATACCTACTATTCTTACTTATATGTGCAAATAAATGTTAGCCATTAATATATAACATAAATCTACTTTACACATATAAATTAAAAAAGGAATTATTTTTCAACTGTTGTCATTAATATAAGTAAATTTTATATCTATTCAGTCTTAAGTCAATCAGTTACTAGTTATCTACAAGAAATATAAAAACTGTGTGTAGAATTAAGATCTGACGTGTATGCCCAAATAATGATATTGAACCAACTTTCTGAAATAAGATATATTCGATGCTTGTGAAATTATCAGGGGAAGTTCATTAAAAGTTCTGTAGAGAAAATACTTAACCCTGTTTTATCATATGTGTTTGTAAGTGTAGTGACGACTTTGATCTTGTATTTAATTGTGAAGATCATGATTTGTATTAAGAGATACATTAAGCGATTTAGTAAAACAGCAGAAGTCTTACTAACCATTTGCTGAATATGTTCCCTCCACTTGAAATGTTAATTTAGAACCAGTAATAAATGCTTAGTAGAAGTCATCCTTTGAATTTCTATATTACTAACTTGCTTTTCATTAGGAACATCTTCCTTTGAAAGTGGTTTATGAAACAATATCAAATTTATTTTCGAATAGTTCAATAACAGCTTGTTCCTATATAACCATTCATCAAGAATTTAATATGTCTTGTACTTTATTAACTATATATAAAATCAATTTGTCATCAGCAAATATATATTTCTTTTAATTTTAGTCCATCAACATAATTATAAAAAGTAAGAATAAGAGAAGCCCAAGTACCTAACCATGTGGCACTCCACATACAATTATTAATAATGAACTGTCATATCGATTATGCGAACATATTGATATCTACTAAATAATTTCTAACCAATTCGAGAAGTATTCCTCTAATTCCAATGTAGTTATTTAGAAATTTACTTAAGGGCAATGTAAAGCCAAGATTTCCGATAAGAGATGGCAGTACTATCTCCGTATTTTTATCGTTGTACGAAATTTCAATGCTGCTCCTACAAATTCAAGTCTAGACAGTTCAAACTTTCAGGGAAGAAAGTTCATAACTAATCCGTGCCGATTTTTTATTTTTTTTCTTGTTCATTGTTGAAAGAGCTTCATTATTATAGACATAATAACAATGAGACGATTTCAACAATGAACAAGAAAAAAATGAAAAATCGACACGGATAGAACTCTTGAATTTGTTACGAACTTTCTTCTCTAAAAGTTTGAACTCTCTAGTCTTGAATTTGTAGGAGCAGCATTGAAATTTCGTGCAACGATTAAAATACATTAGACATATACGGAGATAGTACTGCCATCTCTTGTCGAAGATCTTGGCTTTACATTGCCCTTAATGTTATCTCATGATTCACAGTATCAAAAGCTTTTTGCAGATCTACAAACCAACCAGACACAACTTTACTATCGTCTAAGGCTTCCTTAATTTCCATTTACAACATGAAACAACAGTATTTAGAGTAGATCATTTCTAAAACCATATGATACGGGTAGAAAAAATTGGACACAACCTAAAATGAAATTAATTTTTATGAACAGCTTTCTCGATAGTTTTTTTTAATAGTTCTTAAAATTGAGGTAGGTGTATGATTGTTTGGATTCTTGTGATCTCCACCTATGAATACAGGAATAACTATTTTACAGAAGTTTGTTAAGTTCAAAAGATAGGTTGATAAATTTTGTTCGTATTTCACAAATTGTATGTTATATTTAATTAAACATTCGTTAAGCATTTCATCTCCCATTACATTCCTCCTCGCTTTTAAAGATTGTATTATATTAATAACGTTTTGGTGTTACTGGACAAAAATAACAATTAGAAGGTTCACTAGGAGATGCCTGATATGTGAAATCATTGATACGTTTACACCGATTTACATAGACATTAAAAAAAGAATTATTTTAAAAGAAGCAAATATTGCATCATTAACAAAAGTCTACTAGTATCCATTTTTTGTGTATATATATATGCAATCTTGTTTCATCATTCCCAAAAGATGTATATATATATATATATATATATATATATATATAGTAGAGAGAGAGAGAGAGAGAGAGTGCTTCCAAGATATGGGTACAAAGGTTGCAAGTAAGTTACTGTACTTAGGGGGTTGATCTGGGGAGTTCGGACCTCCGAAAGTCAGAATTTTATGCAAAATTAGTATAATTTTAGATGTAATTATTATATACGTATATTTAATATACAAATCCCATCCAGACACGCCTTAGAACCCCCCCCCCTCCCGGGAAACCCGTGAAACTCTTTCGAATAGGGATGGTATATCAAGACAAGACTGACATCAGTCCCGTTATCGTCTCGAATTTTAAAGACAGTCTTGGTCTTAGTCTCGTTTCAACCTGAAAATTCCTGTCTCGTCTCGTCTCGAAAAACATTACGTTTTTCAAGGAATAAAGAAGGTTTAGTTAGCAAATATAGAATACCAATAAATGAGATAGATGAAAGTATTTCTATTATGGAAACGGATCCATGTTATATCAAAAATTCGATATTGGTATACGTAACATTAAACTTATGCTATTTCTAAATTAGGCCTGAATTTACATTGAATGAGTAACTGTTACGTTAAGAATTTAAAAAAAAAATGTTGAAATTTTCTACCAGAAATTTATAAAAATAAATGAACGTACAGCATGTGACAAAAATGTTATTTATTGCTAACTTTTGTACAGGAAATAATCACATGCAAAGAAAGTGTCAATACCATTTACCTAACTCCACACGAATTTATTTGTTTATAATACTACTCTTGAGTGCTTGACTGGTTAAAACAATCAATTCACATGTCCATTGGTCAACATGCACGACAGTGCATGTAGCCAAGTTCTCCGCGTCACAAAACGTCAGCACTACCAGAAGCATGATATACGGGAACAAGAGTTCTCGGTGATTTCAAGGCCCCGTAAGAAAAAAATTGTTAAAGATGAACTTTCAAAGTTAAGGAGATATGGCAAATATGTGCCGGTGTGCAAAATTTCATATTCGTAGCTTGAAACACATTCGAGTTGTGAACCCCTGAAATTGCGTATTTTAGGCAAACTCACTCATCATATTGTTTAAGGTGTTTGGAATAAGCTAGAAACATGAAATTCGGCATGAAGGTGGAGGATGATAAGTAAGTAAATGAAAAATTCCGACATTTTGAAAAAGTCGCCATCTTTTATTCAAAATGGCCACCAAACATAAAATTTCAAAGAATACACAGAGTAAATCTGAAGCTAGAAAACCGAAATTTGGTACGAAGGTATATCACCGCTATAAAAGTAGGTTAAGAAAATATTACAAAATCTTGAAAAAAGTTGTCACCTTGGATCCAAAATGGCCGCCAAAACGAAATTTCCATAGAATACACAGCCTAAACAGCTGGAACTAACTTTTTAAGCACACAACGCTGACCTAATTAGTAATGGGTTTTTATAATTCACTTCACTAACACTTTGATGGACAGTATTTTGCCATATTTCTATGTAGTTTACGTATTTATTGCAGCGATAAACATTTAGTTTATTTTCTCATACCTACAACGGTGATTTAATAAACGATTGATCATTCACGTCACTAACACATTTATGCACAATACACTATCAGGTAATTTGCCATATTTTCATGTAATTTACGTAAAATATTCAATATCAAATGAACCAAATATATATTGCAGAGACAAACATTAACATTTGCTTTGCTTTTCATAAATAGACTGATCTAATGATGCTTTTGATAATTTACTATAATATATTTTGCCATATTTTCGTCATAGATTGCCGCCGAATACAAAGGTTATACGTACAATGCTAAAAATGACCTTTCCACTGGGGCAAGTGATCCTGTCATACTTATTTGAACCTACATTTCTGCAGAGAATGGCTGGGAATCCCCTATGGCTTTTGGGGAATCCCTTGCGCATCAACTACACAATTTTCAAATATTTTTTTGACACTGGAGGTTTGAAATCTTTGATGGTACCATGCCGCCTCAGTTCTAAAATACTCTAATGGTATTGGAAACATCAAGTTCTAGAGTTCATTTTCCCACACTTACGGCAGCCCATAGTGACGAAACGAAGCATGTGTGCACCCTCAATGGTTTATAATACTTTACGTTCTTTTATTTAGTTCACAATGGTTCAGGGTGTCCTCAAAACTTGCGACGTTAATTTAACTCATTTCCCGACGTTATACAATTGCACAGCAACGTAAGTCGGATGACAATACAATATTTAATTGTTGCTTTTATATATTTCTATATTTTAAAAGTATATTTAAAAATACAATTAATTAATGATTTTGTATAAAAATGTAAACAATATTGTGGCCTTGCAAAACACTCTTGTTACAAGTTTGCAAGGCCAGCATCACATTCACTGCAGATCGTGATCATCAAATACATCTTCGAAATAATTTAAAAAGTCTGCATAAACTGCTTTGTCATTTGCCGGCAAATACATTAACAGGCCACCAGAACCTCCTGCCTCTTCCATCTCCATGTATGGTCCAGCTCCTTCAGGAAACATTTCATCTGCTACAACGGTAGGCTTCATGTTAACGGTTACCTACTTATAATTGTGGAAAGTGACAAACGTTACGTCAAATAAATCAAAATTACAGTAGGAATATCTCATCTAATTCTTTGCCTCTGGGTATGGCTCCCTGGATTGAGGCTACATTACCTCTTTGAATTGCCATGCTTATTCTTTGAATTAGGAAGGTGCTTGCTCTATCATCACCAGATCATTGTGTGATACGCTTACCTATTTCCTTTATAAAGTTGAGGCCTTCTTTTCCCCACGAACCACTGGATTCGATAGCAATGGCTACGAAATGGTACTTCTCTGTAAGATTACTGTATTTTCTCCTTTTTTCAGTTTCTTTTCGACTGGCTATGTTTCCAGCCTGGATTGAGGAAAAAGGGAGATTGGAAAGAACGAACGTATCTGAGTATGTTAAATTCCAAATTAACGCTTTTTCTTTCTTCCAAGGTAACAGAATCATCCCATCTGGTCTTTTACCATCTGTTCTGCTACATCCAATTGGTTCTCTTATTGCTTGTAAGCCAGCTGAGATTAGTGCTCTCATTATAATGTCATTAACATTTGAGTGACGAGGATGTCTACCTGAGCTTGTGGAACAAGAAAGACCATGTAACCCTTTTTTATTTACTTCACTCTTACAAGCCTAACATTTGACTTTCACTATTATATCTTCACCCAGGCGAATCGCAGCTGCTATTCGGAATCATTCGTTACTTAGGTGAAGGCCAAGAGGGGGCGAAGGTAGAGCTTTGAGCCAAGTACCTGCTTCTAAGGAAGAAGCGGAAGTCTAGATGTGTGTCGTCCTGCCCCGCCTCCCTACACCAATTGTCTTCCAAGTTATCTGCAGACTGAAGTAAAAAAAGAAAGGTGTGATTTGATATTGGGTTCATTCCATGTGAATTCCTTTGATCCAGTATCGATTTCGTGTAAATCTGAACTAACTAATAATGACCGAGTTGCAAAACAAACCTCAATCTGAGAATCCCCATGCGAAGTAATATCATTTTGGAGAAGCGATTCTATTAGGCATCGGGAACCATAGAATGACGCCAAGAAGGCGGGAATAACCAAATCTAAGGCTCGTCGAATGCCTAATCCTCCAAAACTGATTTTCCCCCTCAGCTACACCAGGCAAATGCAGGGATAGCACCTTCAACATAGGCCCTGGCTGACATCTTCACAAATTCTTTCCCTTCCCCTATCCCGGCCTGAGCCTTAGATGCCTAAAGGCCTTAAATAAAATTCATTCCAAAACTGATTGGAAGAGAAGCCTGAAGCCATGTGTTATCAGGAAACATATTTAGTTTTTTTCTTTTTAATGTCGACTTCTTTATCCTAAAATATACTAGCCTGCAACGATGTTGAGTTTGACTGGTTGCAGAACAATTTAGGATTTGGTCACAAAACATTAGCTCGAGAAAAAGTATCCTAACACCGAACTGACTCTAAAAAAATAATAAAAAAAAAGCTTTTTTTTAAAGATATACTTTTCTTAAATAATTCGTACTAAAAAGTAAAATAATAATGTTGTTTATGCATGACTAAAGAGAAAAGCATGAAGCGTGCCAATTCAAGAATTTATAAAGTGACTAGATGTCTTAAAAAACATTATTTTTTCTTTCTTATTTTCATGTCAGGAATCGTGGAGTGGTTTTGTCGGTATTGTTCTGCAACGTCCTGGATATACTGACAATCTTGAATGGGTCTCTGACCCGTGAGACATTTTGTTTAACGTAGTCGAAAATCAAAATTTAGAAAGAAAATTGTAAAATAGATAGATTTAAATAAAATTAACACGTAATATGTAAAATAGAAGTAAATATGTAAAATAAAATTCAAATATAGTGATACTAATGTTATAATCCTTGAATATTTCTACTTACTTGCGTCCTACATACCTGCAAAAAAAGAATATGTAATTACATAAAAAATCCTAGCTCTACTAATGACCTATTGAAATACCAAGATTCAAAGTAACTTCAAAGATGTCAAGTGACCTTGCCAGCGGAGAGGAGACTTGAACCTTGTTTTCACAGTCTTTTTTTTTTTTCAACGACAAATATAACTAATTGAATCCTTCATCTAAATTTACATTTAATTTACTCAAGAAACCATTTTGTATGTAGTTCTAATGTTCCTGAACTATAATAACCTGCAATTATCAGCCTTTCTTCTTCAAATGTAGGTGTGACAAGCAATTAAACTGTCTACAGTATTTTTTTTTAGTTTCTTTTTACAAGTGTTTTTTCTTGTGCCTTCTTTTTGCCATCTATGTTTTTTTCTTTATTTGGTTTTCCTAAATAACCGGTTTTACTGGATGCAAACTTATTTCTCGCGTGTGTTGACTTCATCTTTAGACACAGAGCTTAAATTTATTGCATTGCATTACGACAATGAAAAACGACATCATGGAAAGCCAAGTATGTTGATTAGGTATGCAGTTTTATAAACTATGCAAAGATCAACCGTTTTATTTTTCACTTACACATCTACAGGAGAGGTAAGCAAGCATAAGGCATAAACTGATCTTGTCTTGAAAGACGTACCCAATTACCTCTGCAAGCATAGAACAAGATGTAAAAATTTTCAAACGTATGCTAAATTTCTTCAGTGATCATCAAAAGAACTCATTCCAGTAAATGAACTAAAAATGCATATTTTGATGGAATAGCATAGCAATAGATTGTTGGTTCTAAATTTTGTTTTGAAGTCAAAATGTGAAATCATGGGTACACAGAAGGGATTGTACCCTACCCAAGATTTTAAGGTCATTTTACCTTACACCAACAATTGCCTGCAGGGAATTGTAGCCTTGATTTTTGCACGAAATTCGCTATAGGAAAGTCAAGTACTTCCTTCCTACTGTGCCAAAAACGCTATCTATAAAATGAAATTATTGGATATTATAATTGTATAATTTGGTGCCCCACCCTCTTTGTGCGATTTTCCTGTACCGGGTTTACTTGCCAATTATTGGCGCATGTCTATCCAGCAAGGTCATTAACTAAATTACTCAGAGACTACTACCATTCTTTCGTGTGAGCATTGTGGAGGCTCGTGGGAGGGAAAATACTTTTACTATAAGCAAAGCAGGATTAGGGGGGACTAAAGGGGCTTCAGCCCATGGTCCCCAATGCTTCAGGGCCCCGCCAATATATATATATATATATATATATATATAATACCTATGTAAATGGTAAACACAGGGGCAGGGCCGTCATAATGCATAGGCACAGTGGGCAGTCACCAGGGACCCCTAACCCCAGTGGCGTAACGTTCGGGCCCGCAATGCGGGCAGGCCCAGGTAAAAGAG